>JASDQU010682532.1:122390-140809 GCA_032191745.1 Picea mariana | reverse complement strand
CTAACACCCCGCTGCAACAAACAACCAACATTGCAAACCACAGCATGATTTGGAGCCCGGAGGGAAGACTGCCTGCGTTAATGGGCGCATTAACAACCATCGGAGTGCGCTTACGGAGCATTTAAGCTCTGGGGGGAGGCACGAGTATATCACGTGCCTCCATGTCTAGGAACCCATCAACTGCCGCCAGTGGCTGCCGCGTGTCCGGGGGGAGATCCCGCCCTGCCACCCCATCTGGGGGGGTATTCGGCATCTTTGAATATGAGGCCTTTTGAAGAATTATATGGAAGAAATTGCAATACACCAATAAGTTGGGACAACCCAGCAAACAAAGCAATGGTTGTGATAGAATTGCTCAGGGAAATGGAGGAGAAAATGGTGAAGATAAACAAAATTTAAACACTTCCCAAGACAGCAAGAAAATTTATGCAGATAAGATCAAAACTCACAGATAGTTTAAAGTGGAGGACCATGTGTTCTTAAAATTAAAGGCCAAGAGAAGCTTTTTGAAGTTATGAAACTATTCAAAACTTGCAACAATATATTATGGACCATTTGAGATCTTGGAGAGGATTGGTCACATTGCATGCATAACTGCACTTCCTGCATGCATGTGCATTCATAATGTATTCCATGTGTATTTTCTTAAAAAGTACGTGCCTAATGATAATCATATAATTGATTGGAATGTGATTCGCGTGGAGCAAGAAGGAGAATTTCGAGTTCATCTGGTGTGCATATTGGATGGGAAATTCAAGTTGCTCTAGAATCGAGCAATGGGACTAGTAAAGATCCAATGGACTTGTTACAGACCTGAATATGTGACCTGCGAGCATGAAGATTCCATGCTGGAGGATTACCCGCATATGTTTTAAGATTTTTGAAGATTTTTATTGTACATGTGTATAAAAGCACTTAGGGCTATGCATAAATAAGGGGGAGGGGATGTAATATGCCTAGTCCAAAACCCAATTGGAAAATTACATATAGTCTCATTAGTGAGGATATTTTGGGTCATAGTGCCTTTGTAAATATGCTTTGAGCCTAAAGTGACTGTGTGATTCTTAGGTCGGAGAAGCCTAGATGATATAAAAGGCCAGTGAGCCTATCATTATAATATGTAATTGCACTAGGATATTAATAAAAATGCATCATTTTTTCATACCAACTAGACAAAAGAGTATGGGGGGGTAGAAATCCACTTGAGGGAATGGAGGCTAAGGGTCTAGGAAGAGGGGCTAAGCCAAGGGGATTTAAGTCAAGGAAATATTATAAGAATATTTCCTAAAGTCTAGTTTATGGGATATATTCATATCTATCCTAAGTTCCTAAGTGGGAGGAACATATCACCATGTGGAGCCCGTGTAGTTCCCAACATGACAAGTGTCAAGTTGGAAACATCCATATAAAAAGTAAGAACTTAGTACATTTTCCATCATTCACTTATCATTCAAATGATCATTCTCACCTTGACTCTCACCATCCATACTCTCTTGACCATCCATTTTCGTACCTATACTTGGAAATATTTGGGAGTTGTTGGTAACTAGTAAACCAAGATCATTTGAGCTAAAGAAGCGGGTTTCCAGGCCCATGTGCGTTTGAAGAAGTAGGTTTCCAGGCCTTTGATCATTTTATCTATGTGAGAAAACTATTGGGAATTATTTTCCCTATGTGTTGGGAAATAGCTATGGAACTCTAAGACGTTTTGTCTATCTTGTTGTTGAAGCCCCAGAAGGTAAGTGGGACAATCGAAGGACTGTTGAGAAGAGAAGGGGTACACTTCCTCGGGTGGAATAGGATATGGGAAATGAGACGTTGTATGTTGGTTGCAAGAGTTGGTACCTGAACCTAAGATTTTTTTGTGTTGGATAGACCTTATTCTGACTTAGGAAGCCTTTCCTAGTGGAGTTTCTAGCCTAATATTGGGGGTGACCTATTGCTGAGAGTATATGAGAAGCAAAGTCTATGGTTGGGAGGAACATCTGAGGTCTACACGCAGTTGGTGATTTACCATTAAAGGATAAGTGTCTTTTTATGTGTTTACATGTTATTATTTTGTGCATTATTCTGGTGAGTAATGTATATACATTTATGTCAATTTTGTATGCTTAAATGTATTTTTTATGCATGAATTGGTATATTGCTTGCAATGCATATATTGTATTCATATGCAAGGCATGTTATGTTATTTAAATGGTATCATAGATAATAATAGAGGTAACGGGACTCATCTAGGTGGCTAGGTATGCTACCTCGCCCATACCCACTAGGATTGGTAAACAAGGATATAGAGCTCAAAGTCAGTAAKGAATGTAAGACATATTTTCCATAAGTGAAAACTACACTAATKAAGTGGAGGTAGATGTAGTACCACTTGATTTGTGTAGTGTAGTGTTTGGGACCCCCAACATGTACATGAGGGATGCAACCTTCATGGGGAGAGAAAACCAATAGAGCACGGCCAAGGATGRAAAATAATTCATCGTAAATGTGTAAAAAGGTAAATCCAAGATCTCTAGGTAAGTGCCAAACAATCCAAGAAACCAATTACCTCGAGTAGGAATTTTGCATTGCTCTTCTTAAGATAGAATCAATAAGCAGGTGAATATGTAGAACTAAAGGCAGCTCTAGAGGGATGTACTAAATCAAAATAACACCAAATGGAGGAGATTTTGTAGGTGTATTGAGAAATATTCCAAAATCCTAAAGGGTCACCACCTAAAAGGGAAGTAGAATATGAAATACAATTGTTTTCTACTCTCCATTTCCAAACATACTACTATGCAAAGAATCCATATTGGAAGCAAATGAAATGAATAAGCAGTTGCATCAATTATGGAGGGATTAATTTGACCAAGTACATCACTTTGTGGGTCACATATCATCATAGTTCCCAAGAAGAATGGAACTTGGAGAATGTGTATCAACCACAAATATTTGAATAAGATCACCCTCAAAAATGGGTACCCTATGCCAAGGATTGATGACTTGCTAGATCAGTTGCAGCATACCAAGTTCTTCACCAAACTAAAATATCAAATGAAGATACCACCAAGTACGATTCAAAGAAGACACCTATAAGACCTCCTTTAAGATGAGGTGAGGTTTATGTGAATGGTTGGTAATGCCTTTTTGTTTATGTAATACACTGGTTATATTTATGCATCTAGTGAATGATGGGTTATGGCCCTTTGTAGATTCATTTGTAACAATCCACTTGGATGAGATATTGATTTTTATCTCAACTCGAGAAGAGCACACCTCACATGTAATGTAAGTATTATATATTTTAAGAAATCATCAATTGTTATCAAACCTTAGGAAAATGTGATTTTTCCCAACAATACCTAGTGTACTTTGGGTATGTGATTGGAGGGGAACACAATACTAATCCTGCAAAAATGAATTCCATCATCAAGTGGCCAAATCCTACCAATTTCATTGAATTTTGGAGATTTGTGGGAACATCACAATATCTTCAAAAGTTTACAACATCATTTTCAGGTGTGGGCACCACTCCATGCTATAACAACGAGCAATAAGAGTTTAAAGTGGGGGAATAATCAGAAAAATTCCATACAAAAACTGAAATGAAACATTAGTGAATCACCAATTCTCACATTTACCAATTTGCATGAGCCCTTTGAAGGGATACCAATGTAAGTGGGTATGTTATGGAATAATTCTTGATGCAAGGAGGTAATACAATATGCTATCATTCTAAATTATTTCATGGCACGGTCCTAAAATACCCCACTTATAACAAGGAGATCTATGCTCTAGTGCATGGTGTTAAGAAATGGAAGCACTATTTGGGCAAGGAAATAATTATCCACACCAATCACCAATCGTTGTAGTGTTTGCATACCTGGACTAAGCTTCAACAAGCAAGACACTACAAGTGGATAGGAAGTTTATAGCAATTTCATATTATCATAAAGTATAAGCAAGGAAGTATTAATAAGTTGGCAAACATCCTTTCAAGGACACCCACATCCAAGATCACAACTTTTGGTACTCTCATGCACATGGATTATTTCACCCATGATGCATACAAATAGAAATACACAAAATATGAGGACTTCAAGAAGATATTTCAACAAACTACAATGTCAAATTCAAGAAGAAGGGGATGAAAAGGATAAACACCATCTCCAAGATGGGTTACTCTACAAATTGGATAATATGTGTGTTCCTAAAGGAGAAAGATTTCAACTTATACGAGAGGCTCGCACCTTCAAAGCTATAGGGAATTTCAATGTTCGAAAACAACATCTTGCAAAGATATGTGTGACAGCCTATAATGCAAGAAGATGTAGCTCAATTTATTAGAGGATGCATGCGTTTTTGTACCAACAAACTCAAAAATAGGAAGAAAGGTTTATATCATCCCTTACCTATAACTACTAATCCATGGGAAAACAACCCCATTGATTTTGTGGGTGGTTTTCCAAGAACCAAGTGGGGACATGAGTGTCTATTTGTGGTATTGGACATATTGAGTAATATGTGCATCCTTAGCTTTGGAAAAAGGCCATCAAGGGACAAGATGCGAAAATTATGTTCTTTGAAAGGTTCTAGGTGCACCTTGGGATACCAAGGAGCATCATTTTGAATAGAGATACTAAATTTCTCAGTGCCTTATTACTAAACTTTTGTGGGATAAGATGGCTACCAAATTGAAGATATCTATAGATTTCCATGAATAAATATATGGGAATACATAACTGGTGAACAAGACATTGGTTCATGTTTTTAGGGGTTACAATTAGAAGCATCCAAGAACCTAGGACAAGAACTTGAGCTATATTTATCACTCTTATAATAGAGTAGACCATACTTTCACCAGCATGCCCCCTTTTAAATTTTTCTTTGGCTGTCACCCTCACCTCTAGATGGTGTATACGAACAACATGTAAAAGAGAGGGAAGACACCATAGGAAAAGAATTGAATGTTAACAAAAATCATTGGCAAGATTGAGAAAATCCATTTGTT
Source organism: Picea mariana (assembly GCA_032191745.1). Classification (NCBI taxonomy): domain Eukaryota; kingdom Viridiplantae; phylum Streptophyta; class Pinopsida; order Pinales; family Pinaceae; genus Picea; species Picea mariana. Next base: position 135,810 of record JASDQU010682532.1, on the reverse strand, counting down.
GGTACAGGAGATAGTAAAGAATTCATGGGGAAAATACAAGGCCATGCATGACCAATACATGATTAAGAAGACATTCAAGGTAGGACATTGATTATGGTTGCACCTAAGCAAATAGAGGTTGCAATGCCATGGAAATAATATCAAGGCTCTATGATATGGTCCTTTGGAATAGGTAGGTGATAATTCCTACATACTTAGTCTACCTCCATACATGCACATTTACTCAGTAGTGAATGTGGAAAATTTGAAACTCTATCATCCATCCATGATATATCGAGAAAATGAGGGGTAAGTCTTACCTGTTATTGAGGAATTAGCACTAGAATCTCATAAAGAGTTAGCATAGGTTATATTTTTTCAGAAGAAGTTTGGAACAACTATATAGGGACATCAAAAACTATGGTAGGTTTGGTTAAAAGGACAACTTCTAGGCAAGGCCAAATGGTACTCCGGGGAGAAAGTTGAGGAAATATTTCCTCATATCCTTTAGTAAAATATTTTGGGAACCAAAATACTCCCAAAATGGGAAAGTATGATTTGAAGAGGATCACTATATAATTTTTCATATGTTTTGGTACTTTCTAGAGTAAAAATTAGAGCCATGGACTTCTAGGGCCCATTTTAGAGGCAGATCCTATTTTGGTAATTTCGGGATTGAAACTTTCAGATCTCTTTTCAATAATTAAGTGGTTTTTTTTTGGTCAAAATTTTGTGAACAAAGTTCTCAGACTCCAATTTTTTCCTACTTATCAAGAGATTTCCAATGGTCCAAAGAGCACCTCAATTAGATTATGTATGAAGAATTTATGCCTATTTAAAGTAGAATTATATTTGACCACCACACCACCAAGTGGATTCCATGTCAACTATCATTACTCACACATGTGAAGCTAATCACGTGTGGACTTTCAATAATATTTTAAAGGGTTCAAAAACCTTAACTCTAATCAGAAGTTGGGGAATGCAAAAACCCTAACCCTAACCTAAATGGTTATCAAAACATGTTAAATATTGAGTTGCAAGGAAAGGAATGGGTTATGTCCTATCGCATTGGTTTATTGTTCCATAGGTGGGTAGAGAAAATAATGTAGGATCATCTTTCAATGTCAACTCAATAATTGACCTCTAGAAGGTCTTATGAATTTATGAGAGGAAGTCGATTTCCTTAATGTTATGGAATGTTGTAATTTTTTTTATTTTCCTAAAATTGTCATAGTTCTAGAATAGTTCCAAGTGTGTTTACAAGAAGAGAGTGTTTTTCCATGTAATGTAACAAGATGATATATTTTAGATAGGAAGTTGAAGAAGTTAGAAAATCTAGGGTGAGCTGGAGGATTGTTTAGACTCAATCCTATTCAAGGAAATGAATCAGTTGTTGAGAAAATTAGATGCTTTTGTTTAGATTTTTCAAAAAAATAGAGGATCGTTCCTGTTTGAATCGATTTCCTCTTATTTGTATAAATAAAACCCCTTGGCGTGAAAATGCAATAGTGGGAGTAGTGAGAACGGAAGAATGTTAATGAAAAATAGTTTTTTTGTTCAGAATTGGTGTTCCATTGAATGATTTTGTCTCTCTGCTTGGATATTAGCACATTATTGTTGTGTTCATTATGGTTCTGTTGGAATTGATAAATTGTATGGTAATAGTGAAATCGCAGAGGAAAAAATTTTGATGCTCAGACTCATTTGCAGGATAAATCTAGCGAAATTGTTATCTTTAGTGAGCTCTACTTCAATCGGACTGACCTTAATCCAAAAGGAAATAATTTTTATTTGCATGGTGGCTCGATGGTTGGTCAACCAGAATGACAAGTGGCAGACATGTTTAATTTTACGTCAAGAGAAGTCTATTAACGAAACCAGAGCAATTTCAAATAGGCACATTTCTATTGTGTCTCAGTGTCTCGATGGTTGGTTCACAAAGCATAGAAGGTTCGAGAGGTTTTCCCTAATGGGTCGGTGGTCTGGTGTCCCAATGGTCATTTCATAGAGCATTGAAGGTTTGAGAGGTTTTCCCCGGTGGATCAGTGGTCCGGTGTCCCATTGGTTGGTTAGCAGAGCGGAGAAGGAGTTGTGAGTTATGTTTCTAGTGGTCCAATGGGTAGTTAGCAAATATGTTAATTGGTGGGGTTTTGAAAACTAAAATCTTGTTCGATCCTAGTCATTATTAAACGAATCAGCAAAATCCATTTGACATATATTTCATGAGTGTAGTAGCTGAGTTCCACTCTGAAATCACAGATGTTTTATTTGTGAAAGAGAAAAAGGAAACTAGTGGGTGTTGGTTGTGGAGCCTGATTATCTTCTTGATTCAGAGGTTTTGTTTTAGCCACGTTTGGACCCCATTTCCTGATTGGGGGTGTGGGGGAACTTTCCCCCCCACATCTCTTGCCAAGGGGGTCCAGGGGGGAAATCAATAAATTTTGGATCCCCCCTAGTGGGGGTTCGGAGGCAACACCCCCAAAGAGGAATTTTTGGGAAAACTACCTTGTAAAATATTGTGATTTCATAGTCAATCTGGATTGTTTATTATAAGGTCACAGATAAGACAGTAGATGTTATATTATGGTTTTTTTCCCTAGAAGGCAACCCTATTTTATGAGGGAATTGTATTGTGGTTGTGTATTTGAGTGAATATAGTATTCTGAGAGAGGATATTGTGAGAGAAAGAAGAGGAAGTTACATCGATTGTGTTGTAGGTTGTATCCCTTCATTTGCTAGATAATAATAAAGGAAGGACCTTGAAATTTCTCTGGTGGACGTAGCCCACACTAGGTGAACCATGTATATTTGTCTCTCTATTGTATTGTGTATCTTATGTGTTTTATTTATGCATCTGTTTTTATTTTATTGCTTTGTGATCATCTTTTCTAACAGTGGGACATTGAACCAATGAATTTTTTGGAAGAGATAGCTAGTTGGAAGCAACATTACAAGAAAGGGTATTGATTGGTACAGCTTGAGGTTTAGTTTCTACAAGTTTAAATTCATTCTATTACATATTTTTAGCAATTTTTGTTTTTACCATGCATCATTTTTCATATTAGAGTAGGTTTACTACCTACTTGTGAATGTGGAAAACAAAATGTTGATAAAATTTCCTAAGAGTATAGTCTATGTTGTGTGTGATAAGTGCAATTTCAGTCTACAAATTGATATAGGATTATGGATAAACCTTTTGAAAAGGATAGATCTAGAGAAGGAAAATATCTTGAGAAGATGAGATCTTGAGTGGAAACTCGGGACAAGATATGTGTTTTTGTGTGATTTGCAGGTAGAAGCAAAGATGAAAGGAGAAATTTGTGGCTAGCCCTATAGTTAATGAAGTTGGAGAAGTGAAGGAAGAAGAGTAGCATAAGATCTTGAGGAATTGAGAAGGTGTAGAAGCCTACAATTTTTGTAGCTGAGGAGTAGGGCGGATTCTCATAAGGTTCTAAGTGGAGAGAACCAAATAATACCAAAATTCCAAGTTCAGAGGAAGAGATACCTTGGTGAGGTTTGCAACAAGGTGGAAAGGAATTGCTACAGTAGAGGATTATTGCAACCCAAAGTAATCATAATGAAGCTCAGAGATAGGAATATGGACAGTGAGATGAAGGGATCAAAAGTAATAAATTTCCATAGAAAGATGAAAGCATATTCCAATGAGTTAGGCATTGAAACAGAGATAGTTGAATTAAAGGAGAGGCTAAGTGTAATAATGAATTTGCTACAGGAAAGAATTGAATAAAACCGTAGATTTGCTTGGAATCTATGGAGAATGGTCAAATGGCCTATTGCGTAATTATTTACAAAGAAAATGAGGCACAGATTCGATGTCTAGATGAAGATAGAAGAGAGACTTAGAATAGCTTAGTATGGGAAGAAGTCCTTTGGAGCAAGACAAATAGTTCACATTTGTGAACCAGAGTAGGGAGCAATGCTTGGTGATGATGAGAAATATGAGAGACCTGGAAAGAGTCTCATGGAGTGTGGGGAAAGTGTAGTCTAGCATAGAGAAGAGATGACAATGTTAGAGGTATCAAGCGAGACAAAAGAGTCTTGTGATTCTCAAACAAATTTTTTGTTCGAGAATATGTTTGTAGGTTATAAGGACGAACAGGTACAAGAAGCTATCATAAAGGGAAAATAGGTTGCATTGTATCATGAGGATAGTAAAGAAGAAATCTATACACATTTGGAGAGCATAGAGAAATAATTTGTCTTAAAATAACACAAGGGGTTTATTTGTGAAGAACCTACACTTGTTGTTGAACATAGTACAAGTACCAATTACTATCATCATATTGTAGAAGAGGACGAATTAAAGGTTTTGGGATATGGAATAGAAGGAAATTAGAAAGGAAAACGTATAATATGTCCAATGAAGATCAGAAGCAGTTTGAAAAATGAAAGGAAAGAGATTTCAAATGGAAGAAGTACCTTCTTGATGGAAGGATCCCCAACAAATAAAGTTTTGGGTTTTGAAGTAACATAAAATCCATATTTCAAGCAATGGTATGATCCTTATAAATATGGAAGCCTGAAGAACTTAAGAAATCATTCTTCTACAAGGGAGCGACAAAGTAAGATAATGAAAGAGGATCAATATAGAACATCAATGGAGATTATGAAGAGTCCACTCAAGGACAAAATATGTGGAAGAATTGTTGGGTATGTGTTGTATTATTTGAAAAATTTGATCCCATGTATTGTACATTGATATGGGAGAAAAGGGGGTCTTTAATGTGCTTTCCACCCCCTAGTTGGAAGCTTTGTGGGGTTTAGAGGGTCAGAGCCCCCGAGAAAAAAAAATTGGTTTGTTTTTGGCAGTTTTTCAACACGTGGTTTTCGTCAATGGTTTTCTAATATATATATATATATGATGAATACGATGAAAAGAAGATTAGAGGCATGGCTCTAAATAGGTTGTTGGTTTTCCTGGTTTGGGTTTCCAGGGGAAAAATCTTTGTGTAATGTGTGTGTGCCATTGTACCTTTTCTATTTTATTAGGAATATGTTTGCAGTAATCAATTGTACATGGTTAAAAGCTACATTTGGTATCAGAGCAATTATTGGCTTCAGGGGGACACTTTTGTGGCTAAGAGTTTGGCTCGAATCTTTTCTAATCCTTATTACAGTGGGAGATCTGCGGTATTGATTCTTCAGGTGAAAATAAATGGCGAGAAGTTCGAAAATAGAGATAGAGAAATATAATGGGAAAATTTTTGAGTTGTGGAAGCTCAATATGGAATATCTGTTGGTGGAAAAATATCAATGGATCATTGGGGATCCAGGTACTGCACCTACAGGAGCATCGGCAGAAGACTGGAAAAAGTTGGATTGGAAGTAGAAGAGCACAATATGGTTGTGTCTCTCATATTTATTACTATTGAATGTTTCAAGGGAAGCTACATCGAAGGAATTATGGGATAAGTTGGGGACTTTGCATCAGTTTAACTCCCTGGTAAACAGACTATTCCTACAGAAGAAGTTGTATAATATGAGGATGAAATATGGAGACTCGGTGATAAAGCATCTGAATTCCTTCAATATTGTGGTAAGTCATTTATTATCTATTGATATTAAAATTTCAAATGAAGATAAGTGTATCAGATTATTGTGTTTTTTACTAGACTTGTGGGATAGTCATGTCGTGTCCATAGGTAGTAATACAACTACTTTAAGTTTTGATGATGTGGTCTCATCCTTGTTGTCGGAGAGATGAGACGAAAGAAAATGGAAGGACATAGCACAGATGCATTATTTGCAAGAGGACACTCCCAAGAAATAAATAGATCCAAGTCCTCAAGTGAAAGATATAAATCTAAGGGTAGATTTAAATCTCCTAGAAAGTTTGTAAAGGTATGTTGGAGATGTGGAAAAGAAGGGCACTACAAGAAGCAATGTAGATCCAAAATCATTGAGAGAGGGAAAGGATTTGAATATGCTCCTTATACATAAGAAAAAACCTCCTCAGAAGGAGGGGATGTGTACTTAGCTTCATCAAGAACACATGCAAATCATGAGGCATCACTAGTTGACTCGGGTGCATCCTTTCATATGACTCCCCATAGGGAGTGGTTCCATGAGTATGAAAAGTATGATGGAGGTGATGACTCAACAGAAAAAATCATAGGATGAGGAAAATGCAAGTTGAATCTCATGGATGGAAGGATTAGAACGCTGCTTGGTGTTCTTCACATCCCAAGATTGGCCAGAAAGTTTATTTCTATAAGAAAAATGGATGATACAGGGGTAAAAATAGTGTTTGAGAAAGAAACCTGCAGGATGGTTCGAGCAGCAATAGTGTTGTTGAAGGGAGTTCGAATTGGAACTATGTATAAGCTGCAAGGAAGCACTATTAGTGATGGGTGTAATAGTTACATTGTTCCTACGATTGGAGCCAAAGAAGAAAAAACTCCTATAGTCTCTGGAGAAAAAATATGGTGTGGCATCAAAGACTGGGGAATATCGAAGAGAAGAGATTTTGACTACTACATGGTAAAGATATGGTTGAAGGTATTTCTAACTGCCCTCTGGATTTTGATTTCTATGAACATTGTGTACATGGGAAGCAAAATCGGGTAAGATTCCCTTCTGGTAAAATGAGGGCAGAGGGAATTTTACAGTTAGTGCATAGTGATGTGTTTGGACCTTTATCAGTTTCGTCACTAGGAAAATATGTGTACTATGTCTCATTTATAGATGACATCTAGAGGAATACATGGATATATTTATGTCAGACAGTTGGTTTAGGTTGATGGAAAGTTGGTTTGGATTGTTTGTTTTCATTGATGCAACCCTTGGAGAGTGATATTGTAGATTGATGTCAACCCTTAGAGAGTGATATTGTAGATTGATGTCAACCCTTGGAGAACTCCGGTAGTGAAGTCTGGTAGCACAAAGGTATGTGTAAGGGACCCAAGTTTGTTTGAGGTATAAAGGAATGAATATCAGTGAATATGCAGGTAATACTATTCAAGATGGATAGTATATGTCATGCCATTTATGGTGATATGTGGAACTTCACATAACTCTTCATGGTTAGAGATTTATGGCCTTGTGAAGTTGGAGAACCCTCATGAGTTATCTAGAAGCCCCTAGAAGGTCAAAGAAGTCAATTATTCTAGAAGCTCCTAGAAGAAGTGTACTAGTTAAATTGATGGTAACTAGGAATTAATCATGGGTATAGTTGTTGCATTAAGAAAATAATTAAAAATAAAGTTAGTTGCAACAAGAAGTTGTGAGTGAAGAGAAATTATTTAAATAATAAAGTAGTCAAAGTGGTTGCAAAGAGAAATTATTTAAATGATAAAGTGGTTGCAACAAGAAGTGGTGAGTTTACTATTTATGGATAAGTCAAAGTGGTTGCAAAAGAAATAAATTAAATAATAAAGTTAGTTGCAACAAGAATTGGAGAGATTACTATTTCTAGATAAAGTGGACAAATGGTTAGAAGTGGGTTAGCCTTAGAAGAAGGAAGTTGGGTAAAGTTAGTTAGAAGGTAACCCCTTGAGGAAGCTATTTGGAGAGTATAAATAAGAGAGAAAGGAACTCCCATTAGTACCTAACCCTACCTATTTGAATATCATTGAATATCTGTTTTATGAAAGACTTATTGTAGGTACACATTGATACATCAAGTTACGCAAGTCTGAGGTAGTAAAGGAGGGTGGACGGAGAAAGTTTCGGAGTTGTAGAACTTGAAAAACCCTAGTTTCTGAGGTGTATGCAGGCTAACAAAAGAAGAGGTAGCGTACATATACAAGATGACAGTAGAAGAGGTAGCGTACGTACGCGGGTTGTACATGAAGAGGTAGTGTACATTTGAAAAACTCATGAAAAACTTGAGTGGATGTTATTACCAAGTTCATGAAGTCTGAAGCAATTTCCCAAGTCAGCATTTTATAGATTCTCATGGGTAAAGGTATGTCATTTATGTATTTTTTTTAAGCTTGAATATTGGGTGATATGGCACATGCTTAAGGTATGTCTTGGAGGCCCTTGATGGTACATGGTTGAGGTAATATTGTTACATGCTTGAGACACACTCTTGGTACTTAGTATATGGTTGTTATGGTTCCTTGTTAGAGGCACATTTTTGTGGTATTGGCATATACTTGAGGCTTGTCATATTGTGTTATGAGACTACATCTTTGTGATATTGAAGAGCATGCTTGAGGAACATGACTAGAGGCATTTCATGGTATATGGTACATGTTGGGTGAGATACATTGTTGGTACATTGGTACAAGGTGTATTGTTGTTGTGTTAGTGGTCTACCATTGATATTGATACATGATTGAGATATACACTTGGGATATGATAGTACATGCATAGGAGACATCTCTTAGTGGTGATGGTACTTGGCTGAGATACACTTTTGGTATTGATTGTTCATCATATCTTATGGTACATGGTATAGTACAGGTTTGATGCTTGATATGATATATGAGATACATTTCATGGTTGGCACATGGTATGGTATAAGGTACAGGTATTGATGTGCATGGTTGATGTACATGGTTGAGGGGTTTCTTTTGTGATGTGTTGGTGAAGTTGTTGGTTAGTTTGAGGTTGCATATCAGTGAGGGTTTTATGTCTAGTCCATGTGAGGGTTTATTACACATGATTATGATTGTATGCACATGTATGGCACATGACTAGAGAGACATAGATGCACATGGTTTAAATGATATTCCTGTGATATTGAGTACTAGATATGATCTACTGAGGAATATTCTTGGTACATGTTTAGAGGAACTTGCTATGATGGATACATGCTTCGTACATGTTTAGAGGTACTTGCTATTAGTATTGTTGACACATGGTATATGGATGATGTGGCATAGATATCTTGATATATTAGTAAAATCACATCTTGGTGATGGTGATGGTGATGGTTATGAGGTATTGTGATATGCATAGTTGATGCACTTGTGATGGTAAGGGTTGTGTGAGTAATTTATGTACATGGTTGATAGTACAGGTTGATTGGTACAGGTTGGGACAGGTTGCAGGTTGATGTGACAAAGGCAGCAAAGGGTCTGAGTTTTAGAAAAGTGAGAACCCTAGCTTTCTTAAGGTGTACGCAAGCTATAGTATAGAAATGGCGCATACATATGAAAGTTACAATATATATAGGGTGCATACATATGTGATTTACATCATATATAGGTTGCATACATGTTGGTATTTGTTGGTACATGATGACTTCTGGTACAGGATTGATTACAAGTTATTGGTACAGGTTGGCACAGATTGGTACGGTTTTACAGTCATATATCTCAGAGTGAAAGTCTAGCAGTGGTTTCATCATTTGAAACTTACATTTCAAGGTAGCAGGATGAGGCAATGATAGGTGGTTGTAGTTGGAGAACATAGGGGGTTGTAGTCTCCTTCTAGTTGGAGCCATAGAATTGGGGAGTTGGATCTTCCCTCAGGTTGTAGCTTGAGAAACTAGAGGGTTGGGGCCTCCTTCTAATTGGAGTTGGAGAATTGAAAGTCGTTGCTTCCTTGAATGTAATTCTTAAAGACATATAAGAAAAGCATTTAGTGGTTTTCTCCTGCATTGGGTTTCCACTTAAAATATTGGTGTATTGTGCATTGTTTGGATGTGTCTATTATTGTTTATTATGCACTGATGGATGTTAATGTTATATGATGCAATAACATATTAATGATGAATTGATGAACATTGTTGAATAAGTTAAAGGAATATAGATTGTGGTTAAAATGATTAATAAGTGGTATAAATTTCTCATTATTGATTCACACCCCCTCTCAGTAATCCAACAATTTCCTTAAGAAGAAATCTGAAGTCTTTGACATGTTTAAAGAGTTCAATCCTCTTGTAGAAAATCAAACAGAGAAATGAATTAAGTCGTTGAGGATCAATAATGGTGGAGATTTCTGCAGAAATGAATTCAAATATTTCTATAAGAAGTGTGATATAACAAGGCAGAAGACTACTCCATATACACCTTAGTAGAATGGAGTTTCATAAAGGGTGAGCAGGACGTTGATGGAAAATGCAAGGTGCCTACTCAGTGGTGTAAGGTTAGGATAGGAATTCTGGCCAAAGGAAATGGGTATTGCATATTACCTGGTCATTTGATCACCCTCGTCATCAATGGATGAAAAGACTCCATACAAGGTATGGACTGGAAAGAAACCCTATGTCACACATCTTAGGTTATTATGTTTTGATTCATGTGTTCACGTTCCAAAGGAAAACAGGAGTAAGCTAGATAAAAAGGTTGAAAAGTGTATCTTTATTGGGTATAAACATAGTCTAAAACGCTATAAGCTTTGGAACCTAGAAACTAAAAAGGTAGTGTATAGTCAAGATGTGGTATTTAGAGAAATAAAAGATGTCAAACAGAAATTCCTACCAAGGAAGGAAGAACCAAATAAAATAGAGTTTGAGTTGAAGGATGATGAATCAGAGTCTATAGAAGAATAGGAATCAGAAGAAGAATATCCTCATACTCTAGTATTGAGGAGATCGAATCAGGAAAGAAGGAAACCGAAAAGGTATACTCCACCTGGTTTCCATTCAAATTTTGTTTTGTCTATTAATGATGATGATCCTAGAACTATTAGGGGGGAAGTGGATTCAAAGGATGGAAAACTTTGAAAAAAGGCCACGATTGAAGAAATGGCAGCGTTAGACAAGAATGAGGCTTGGAATCTAGTGGAGTTGTTGACTGGAAGAAATCTCATTTACAGCAAATGGGTGTTTAAGAAGAAGTTGAATTGAGAAGGCAAAGTGGAGAAATATAAAGGCCAATTAATAGAAAAAACTTATTCCCGGGTAGAGGGAATTGACTTTGGTGAGATTTTTTCTCATGTTGCCAAGTTAACTTCTATTAGATTTCTTTTATCTATTGTTGTTGCATTTGATTTTGAAGTAGAATAGATGGATGTGAAAACATCATTCCTACATGGGGATTTGGAAGAATAAATCTACATGAAGTAGCCAAAAGGATTTGTTATGAAGGGAAAGAAGAAGCGGGTATGCAAGATGAAAAATTCCATGTATGGGTTAAAGAAATCCCCAAGGATGTGGTATCAAATTTGATACTTATATGTTGGGACTTGGATTCACAGGGAGAAAAGTGGATCATTGTGTGTATTTAAAATTAATTGGTGATCATATTATTTATTTGGTCTTATATGTGGATGATATGTGGTTGATAGGTAACAACAAGGAGATTATCTAGGATGTGAAAACTCAGTTGTCCTCTAAATTTGAAATGAAGGATCTTGGTGCTACAAATTTCATTTTGGGCATGGAAATTAAAATAGATTGGGAAAATAGGAAACTCTGGTTAAATCAGAGGAAATATGTCAAGACAATATTGCAAATGTTTAATTTGCATAAATGTAAATCGGTCAAGGTTCTTGTTCCTATAGGTGAAAAGTTATCCATGGATTAGTGTCCCAAGACACAAGAAGAGGAAGAGGAAGAGTACATGTCATGTTTTCCATATGCAAGTGCGGTTGGAAGTTTTATGTATGCAATGGTCTATCTGGATATTTCACATGTAGTGGGATTTTTGAGTAGGTATATGTTAAAACTAGAGAAGGAGCATTGGATAGAAGTAAAAAGGGTTTTCAGGTATTTGTGTGGTACTGCTAGTTATGGATTGTGCTACCAAGGAAGACCATGATTAGACAGAGTGTTGGAAATACATGGGTTGGTCGATGAAAACTAGGCTATAGATTTGGATTGCAGGATATATAAAAGCAGGTATGTGTTTAACATGTTTGGAGGAGCAATCAGTTAGATTAGCAAAAGACAGTCTGTAGTGGCACTCTCAACTACAGAATCCCAATACATGGCAGCCACTCATGAAAGCAAGGAATAAGTATGGTTATAGAGATTCTGCTCAATGATTGGGTTGGTACAACTAGTTGTAAGGATAGATTTTGATAGTCAGAGTGAAATCTTCCTGGCAAAGAACATGGCTTATCATTCAAAAACAAAGCATATTGATGTTCAGTATCACTTTGTAAGAGACATAGTTGAAGTCAAGAAGGTTTTGTTGATGAAGATGGATACTTTGGAGAATGTTGCAAATTCATTAACAAAATCTATGAGCATTGAGAAGTTTTATTGGTGTAGAGGATCTTTGGGCATTGGCTCCCTAGATTATTGACTATGTAATCCTATAACCCCCTGTATGCAAAGAAAACAACAAGTGGGAGAATGTTGGGTATGTGTTGTATTATTTGCAAAATTGATCCCGTGTATTTTACACTGATATGGGAGAAAAGGGGGTTTGGGGGGTGCTTTTCACCCCCCAGCTGGAAGGTTTGCGAGGGTTCAGGGGAAAGAGCCCTCGAGAAAAAAAAATTGGTCTATTTTTGGTGGTTTTTTGTGTTTGTTTTTGGCGGTTTTTCAACACATGGTTTTTGTCGATGGTTTTCTAATTCTAATTAAGGAATTAGGGTTGTTGACTAATATGGCTCAATGGATTAGGGGTTTGGATGCCACGTGATCCTATATGTATATTGTATTGTAAACAATAAATATGATGAATAGAAGATTATAGGTACAACTCTAAACAGGTTGTTGGTGTTTCTGGTTTGGGTTTCCAGGGTAAAACTATATTTTATATTTTATTAAGAATATGTTTGGAGTAATTAATTTTACAAGGTTAAAATCTACAAGAATGAAGGAAGAGGCCATGATCATATTACAAGCTAGACACGGAAGTTAAAGAGGAAGGAAAAGACAAGGTGGATTTTTCATAACCAAGACAGCATATAACCAATTTAGAACAAGATGAATGTATGGTGAAAGTCATATGTTGACTTGAAGGAACTATGAAAAGTCATAAGGAAGAAAAAAACCAGTTCAAGAATGAAGCACATGAAATTTTAAAATGGAATATGTGGTATAAATTCTTCTTTTTAGTATATTATGACAAAGATGATTATGCGGGTATGAAGCTTGAAGACCAAGAAGACCATATCAAAGATGAGATAGAAGTAAGAAGAAATTATTTGAATCACAGGCTGCAAGATACCAGTTACATAAAATATGTAGAACAGAAATAAAATGCTAGAAATGGCAGAATTACAGTAAAATATCCAGCATAATTTTCACAATACACAGAAATGATATACGAAATAGCAATAGAAAAAGCACTTTGATTCAGAAAGAAATGTTCACAGGCCTCTTCGAGGGGGAAACCTTCAGTCGAGCAGTGCTCTGATACAATAATCTCCAAGCTAGGGTTTTCATACCCTCACCCCTTATTTATACTAAATATGTCTATTAAGAGAAGCATCTAGAGGAAGATCCTTCTAGAAGCGGAAGCTTCTATTAGGTCTTCTTACATCCGCATTATTCTATTTTATTGAAAGGCCTTATTAATATTGACCTTTATTACATCTGAATACATTGATCTACCTATGTGCGGGTTAG
>JASDQU010682532.1:59674-78709 GCA_032191745.1 Picea mariana | reverse complement strand
ACATAGGTATGAGAGGGGAATATCTGAATACTAGTTTTCAAATTACCGTTAAATATTGGAGATCGACGGTCCCGTAGAATTGCGGGGATAGGAGTTGCACAGATGTTAAAAAGTTGAGGGAGGGTCACAATTCAAATTGTTGATTTAAAAAGAGGACACATGGAGGCTCAAGGAGAATTGTGGGCCAAAAAGGAGTTTGATTCAAACCGCCTTCGGTCGTGTCCTCAATCACACAACCCCATAAGGTCATCGCACAAGGTCACATCAAGAGGGGGCTTATCCATAAAAGTAGCTAACACCCAATACTCTGAGATTTCGTAGGGGAGCGAAAGGGAAGGTCATGGGTGCCATTAAACCTGCACCAAGAAGCCAAAAGGTTCTATGTTTAATTATAGAATGAGACCATCAAGGTCTCAGAGAGTTATTTGGCTTCAGAATCGGAGATCCTTGACCAGGAGGTCAGACTGGTTCCTCGACTTTCCAAATTAGAAACCATGAATGGAGATTTTGTCCTTTAAGAAAAGCAAAAATATTTATGCCCCATCATGGGTGTGTTACACTTTATCTCCTCTATGAGGGAATTCCTTGTAAAGGCGATTTTATTTACACCCACAACATTGGATTGGTGGTCTTCCTCTTTTCCCCAAGGAATATTCTTTCTTGGATTCATATTTAACATATTGATCTTGTTGATTTTTATTAGGACTGTTTCTGTTGAAAGGAGATTTGAATCCCTTCCTCCTCTAATCATATTTATCCTTCTTCTTATCCTTCCAAKATTTATGCATATATTATTTTCCCTTACCATGATCCGATAGGTACTTATCCTTCCTGATGGTTTATGTCAGAGTCCTAGGATCATCATACTAAATCTTTTCCTTATAAAATGACGAAAGTCCACTCAAAAACCTATGTATCTTCACTTTTTCATCCTTGATAAATCCTACATACTTGACCAATCCCAAGAACTTCTTCTCATATTCTATCACGGTCATGCTTCCCAATCTTAGTTCAAATAAATATTGCATATTCTTTTCATAGAATTGATCTGAAAGGTACTCCTTCTGAAAGTATCACTTGAACTACTTCCAAGTGAAGCTCCTCTCATTAATATGATCAACTTGCTTCAGCTAATCCCACAACATAGGAACTTTTCCATGCAAATCATATGTGGAAATCCTGGATTCTAGGTTTGATGAATAGTTGTGCAATCAAAAATACCTCCTAAGTCCAAGCAGCCATGCTTCAGCATCATCTTCCCTTTCTGTTTCACCATCAAATAATGGTGGCATAAGCTTCCTCAAATCTCCTTGCAAACTGTCCAATTCATGCTTCTTATTTGGTGTTTAACAAGAGACACTTATGGAATTATTATGGAGTCTTAAGATGCATAAAAATTCCTTGCTGAGTAAGAAGGTGAGTGATGTTTATGAGTTCTGGTGGCACTTATGAAATGACTATTTCTTCTGAAGTTATTTTTTCTTTCATGATATCTACATTCTTTTTCCCGTTTTGAGTCTAATCCATTCCTTGCTTGATTTGAATTTTATGGGAAGAATGAAATGAATAAAGATTATAATCAAAATATGATTAACATATAATAAAAGACATACAACAAAATTGGTTTCTATTCAATAAGGAAATAAGATGAAACTGTAAAATGCAGCGGAAAACAAGCTTGCTAGAATGGTGGTAGCTTATCTCTGAGAAGAGATGTGAGGGTTGCACTCATTTGCAAGAAAATGATTAGAATGAAGCTCTGAAGGTATTTTTACAATAAACAGGAATTTCAAAAACCCTAGAAATCCAAAAACCTAACCCTAGGAGATGAAGCGCCAAAATTCAGGTGGGCCTCGTTTGGGTACGCTAGTACATCAACTTCCTAGGGTCATAACTTTTGCATATGATCTCCATTTTAGGCACACAATATTCCATTGGAAAGGTCTATCCAAGGAATTAACTTTTTCCCATAAAAATGTGACCTCATCTACAATATAATTGTGGAGAGCCCTAAAAAACACTTTTTAGGGCCTCAAAATGGCCTCGGAAGTCAGGGACCCAAAAACTAGGAAAAAATTGCCAAACTGGAAAACTGCCAAAATTAGCCAATTGGAATAGATGGGAGGCCATTGAAATCCATTTGGATCAATCCTCCACCATTAGCAAGAAATTATCTCCATTGCGTTTAGTTCCCCCATGAGATGAGGAAATTTCTGTTGAATTTGGCCTTTGGTGAGCCACTTGCCTTGGTGGAGGAGCTAACCTACTTTGACAACTCAATAAAGCTGGATCCTTTGTTGGCAAGTTCCCTTGACCTGTCTTTCCACAATATGATCATTGAATTCCTATTGTATGTAGTCAAGGTTGAGCTCTTTTGGTGTCAGTTGTTCTGCTATATCTGAGGTGTCCAATAATGGTGGGAAATAAGGTTGAAGGAGATCCACATTGAACACTAGGTGTAGGCCAAGGAAAGGAGGAATGTTGAGCTCAAAAGAATTATCACCTGCAACCGTGGTGATGGTGTATGACCCATAACATAGTGGGATAATATTTCGATGGGGTCTTGTAAGGTGCTCTTTTTGCAAGTGCAACCAAAATTTTTCTCCCACCTAAAACTTATGTGGCACCCAATGTTGATCATGGCACTGCTTGTACTTGTCATTGGACTTCTGTAGGATATCATGTACATGTTGGAGGATGTACTGGATCTTCTCAATGAACCGGTTGTCTTTTTCATCTTCAGTTGGAGCAAGAGATGAGTCGGCTGAGGTGACCGTAAGGGGTAGTGCAACATCTATGGGACCCAATGGAATCCCAACCCCACCTGAAAGGGGATATGGTCGATTGAGCTATGCAGGGCTTGGTTGTAGCTATGTTGGACATAGGGAGTAATCTCATCCCTTGTGAGAGGGAGCTTGGTATTATACATGCACAGGATATGCACAATCATTCGATTTACGAACTCGGTTTGGCCATCTTTATGGGGGTGGAAGGTTGTGGATTTGGTTATCTTGGTGTCTAGCAGTGACCAGAGGCTCGACCAAAATGTGTTGAGAAATCATTTGTCCCTATCTAAGACAATGGTTTGTGGGATTCCAAAATTTACAAATACTTGCTCAAAGATGATCTTGGCAGTGGCCTCTGTTGTGATGTTATTCTTACAGACGACCATAATCAACATCTTATAAAATTTATCAACAACTACAAAAAAATAGTCATTTCCCCACTTGGTTGATGGGAGGCCTGACATGTAGTCCATTGAGATGGATTCCCATGGCCTGTCAAGTGTAGGCAGAGGGGTGTATAGGCCCTATTTCTTAGTGGTCGGTTTGGCAAAAGTCTAGGAAGTGCAGGAATTGATGTACTTTCTGTTACACATTATTTTGGTCACCCCTGTGATCAACTAACGATATGTGTATAACTCACTTCCATGTTCTCTGAAGATACTAAATGAGACTTTCTCCATGAGAAAAGTGGATTATATTTTATTCCTTAAAAACCATATCTAAAGATATCATCACACCCTGCTAAATTCTTAGGGTGTGATGATGCCTGATTGTCGCACGCTACACCAAAAATGGACTGTGGAGTCATCACATGCTTCCTGTGTATGGGGTGTGATGGTTCTCAAAGAAAGGGAAAACAAAGACATTCACGAAATTTCTAGAAGGAATATTCTAGAAGATGAGTTTTCCTTCGATCGGTTTGGATCTTACTTTCTTCTCGGATTTAGTGGGATCATCCTAATCTCTTCATCCATCCCTCTTTCAGCCTATATAAATATGGATCTCTCATGGGAAAGGCTAGGTTGTCTTATGCATGAAGAATTTCGTTGTAGATTGTACTTGAGATAGCTTTGCTTTATCTCTCCAAGTTGGGTTGTGGATGCTCTTCATCAAAAGCATTGGAGCAAAGGTGTATGTGTGTTGAAGAAAAAGTCCATTGGAAGGGACCTTGCAACATCAAGGCATGGGTTGTATTCTCCACTTTCATTTAATATAATGCAATAATACAATTCTTCCCTATAAAGGTGTCTCTAATTTTCTTGTATAACTCCTTGATCTTATACATAGAATTCATTGGAATATATATATTGTTGTTCTCTCTCTTTGTTGGTTTGTGCTTCTTAACAGGTCCACTATCCCACAAATCCAAATATGGAGCGGCAAGGATGACACTAGTGAGGATCAAACATCATTTAAATGGTATGTCATTTTTCCCTCTCTGAAATAGTTTATATGACAATGAAATATAAGGAGAAACTTGTATTCTGCCCCGTTTTGTTCTAGCTTCTTGTTGAAGTTAGGGAGATTAGTTTGTGTCTTCACTTACCGACTTTTCTGATAACAAAATTGGAGACCATACTGGGGAACGTCCTCTTTTGGTTTTTTTCTTCTTATTTTCTTTTAGCTTTTTTTCTTTTGGTCAATTTTATTCTCTGAGTCTTTGGGTGATCCATCTTGACTCCTTGGTTCTGAAAATTCATTGAGAAACTCTGTCATTTTTCCATTTTTCCCTTATATTCATTCATCATCGTACCCTTCTTGTTCGAAACAGAGTGATGACATCGTAGTGTGTTTTTCCTTCAGCCTACAACGATCCTTCATCATCACACTGTGCTCTTCTGCATCCTACGACGATTCCTGTAGAAATTTCTGGAGTGAAGGACAACTTTCTTCTCCTTGCCCAGATTTGTCATTACTTCTTGGGGTGAACTTTTAGCCTTGGTGAATGATTGATTTGCATCTTTTATTCTAAGTTTGATTGTTTCTCAAGTATTGAGATTCTTTTTCATAATCTCTATAAGTTTTTTCTTTTACTTCTTATTGCAAGGGTATAATATCAAGGCTTTGTCCTTGAGTGTTTTCTAGATAAGTTGGATTGATATCTTTGAGTTTTGGATTGATATTTTAATTTTTGGATTGTTGTTGATTGGAAAACAATTTTTTTTTGCATGCGAAAAATATTTTTTCTTACTTTTAATTTTTGCTTGCATTATGAGTTTAGTTTGGGAAATAGTGTTGTGAGTGCATTGATCTTCTTGGACAATTTTTTTTTGAAATAAATATATGTTTTTATTTGGAAATAAAAGAATTGAATTTCATTCATCTATTAGTAGTGTTTACAAGAAATTTTTGCATTCAAATAGTTGTTTCAAAAGAGTCAATTTGGAAAATTTAGTAGCTTTGATTGTTTGGAATCAATATCATTCAAAGATTGAAGAAATTGTGCTTTTGTAACTTGTATTCTAGAAAAAAAACCCTTTTCCCTTATGTAATTATAGTTCATTGAATGAAAAATTGCATCTCATCTCTCTTTGCATTTTGTTGGTTCAAGGTAAAATACTTCATCAGTTTCATTTCCGTTTCCCTTTTTGAGTAAGAAGCAACCATTTAAATTAAGTGTAATTTTAAAATCTATCTGGCGAATTTTATTTTCTAGAACTTTTATACACCAACATTAGCTAGGATATCGCTTTGGAATAGGTTGTGAGGCACACTCTCCAAAGCATAAAAAAAAACAATAGTATCTTGTGATAGGGAGAGTTTAAATCCACTTGCTACATTTTGTCTTGGGAATCCCTTCTAACACAAGGGTCAATCACGAGGTTGCATTAGGTCTGATAGAGTTACTCACCCTGCTTTGTTGGTCTTGTTGTAGATATTGCGTGTATTATTGGGAGTCACTTGAGAATAAAATCATGTGCAGACATTCTCGAGTCTATTTCGGGCCTAGATACCCTACCCTTATGTGTGGATCGGAATGTCGACTGCTTCCTCAGGCATCATTGTCGTAATTGGTAACCTTAGTGGCCTATCGCTTTAGAGTCTTTACACAAGGTGGATGTGGAGGGGAAAGTCTTCACAGTTCCTGGAATCGACGTTGGCCAAACTCACTCGGGATCCTTGGAGGGTATGCCCATGATTATGTGTGGGAGCTTGCACCAAGGTGTAAGTCCATTAAGCAGGTCGTCAATGTAAATTTTCCACCTGCTTTATCCCATCCCCTTCTTGTCTTGATTTCACGACATTGGATTTCATCACCAACTAGTGACTTCAACATAAGAAGGTTTGTTTGTGTGTTTGATATCTATATTTTATTAGTGAGTGTTGTTTGTTTCTCTATTTGGCCATATATTTCTTTCATTCTTTATTTGGTACAGCCAAAATTGGCCCTCGTCATTCATGTATGATGCAAGGGTTACCTCCAGAAGAGCCAGAAGAATATGCTCAATTTCTTCCTAATTCACTAGAGGGTCCTTCCCCTGAAGGAGCAATTAATAACGATGCATCCTCTGAAATTGGAAGTTATACTCCATTGGTAGAATCAAAACTTCCAGTAAATCCGTTATTGAATGTTGTACAAGATCCAATTTTTCTATGAATAAACTATTTGGGAGACGTTATTGTTGAAGATTATACTACAATACCGACTGGACCTTACGCAAAGTCTAGTGTGGATGATCCACCCTTTCAGAGTGAATAATTTACAACTCTGATTCATACTGCTGAAATTTTTAATCCTAGCTTAGTCCTCGTCCGTTCATTTTGGAGGACCTCCTCGGGACACGATATTTTTGATAGACTAGGAATGAGCCCAAACTAACATATGTCGTCACATACACTTGTTACTTCCACTTCCTATACACTACCTTTAGATAATTTTATTGGCACAACAAGTAATGTCGTTACTGGTTCCGACCCGTTGTTGGTGGGTACTCATACCATTCTTCCACTCCATCTCACCATCTCTACCACGGTCCCACAAGTTACACATGTTTCTTCTGGAAGTACAATGGAAAATCAAGCTCCTATTGGAATTCCACTTCCACTTATATCAAATCCTTCACTTCCACCTAGGTATAACACTCTTGATAGTTCTATTGCTAATCCTACCCAGGGTCCATCTGGACGAACTAATATTTTTGTTCCACCTGGGTACAATGTTGCTAGCAGTTTTCTTCCTACACCTACTCAGGTTCTATATAGAGGTCCTAGCATTCCTCCACCAACTGGAGGATATCATCATTCTTTCCCAAGTATCCTAATTCCACTTGGAGGCACAAGTCATTCTATCACTTTTGGTTTTCAACTTCCTGGTGGAAGTCAACCTCGGCTTGAGGGGAAACCCCAAGTTGGGGGTCATAATCCAGTCCTTGTTGTTGGAGGTCAAAATCAAGTTGGGGTGAAACCCAAAGTTGGGGGGCCTACCCTAGTTTACAGATAGTATATGCCTGGTTTACAATCTCAACCTTGGAATTTTACTATCCAAGCCAATCAACAACTGCCTAGGGGGGGAATTCCTCAATTGCACTCTTTTATACCCCTTACTCTCGTGAAACCATATCTAGGCTCTGTAAATCCTACCTAGGGTCAAGTTCTTCAATATAATGCTCCTTTCCAAAGTAGCATACCGAATCAACCAACAAATGTTGGCTACTTGGCTCAACAACCTCCACCACCGAATTTGATAGGACCCTCTAACTATTTACAGACTGTTTATGGTCCTACTGGTATACCTATAGGATTTCCTCCTCAAAATTACTAGTTTCTTCAAGTGAACATACAATTTCCATTTTTAGCTACTTTGGATTTATTGGATTTATCTAGGATTTTGAATGATCCTATTTTGCATTCTCCCTATTGGTTGATCATACCTTCCAAATTACCCTCAAACATTCCTAAGTTTGATGGTCAATCTGGAGAAGACCCAAACAATCACATCATGACCTTTCATCTTTGGTGTTCATCCAAATCCTTGATGGATGACTCCATTCGATTACGTCTTTTCCAACGTACTCTTACGGGTTCAACAACCAAATGGTATATCGAATTGCCCCGAGGATTCTTCAATGACTTTAACACCTTAGCTATGTATTTTTTAACACATTACCAATTACCGATACGATATGAGAAAAGAACCAAAATTTTGAGTTCATTTAAAAAATCCTCCTCCACACACATTTCAGATCATATTAATGAGTGAAGGAAGATAAGACGATTGATCAAAGTTCCCCTTCCTGACCATCTATTGGTTGAGTGGTTTACCAAATCACTCATCGGTCCTATAGCCTGTGATGTTTCCATGGTTGGTGTCGTCACTGAAGATGTAACATACCCACAAGCCAGGGTACGCCACCTTCAAGCCCACCCTTGGACTTATTTATCTTACCCATACCTTTTTAAATTAATAAGGACGCATAAAAGAGAATATCTAACAACATGCACAACAATAACCAGCAAGCATGCATATTATAAAGATTCAATTAAATGATAAATAAATACACAACTGAATACATTCATATACAGGTAAATAATACCATAACAGAGAGAACTTATCTCTATAAAATAAGACACCAACTCGATGCAGACCAAGGGCGTTCCACCCAACCGTAGACATTACTTCTCCAAATCTCAAGAACAATGCCACCCCCAAGACAGGGCTATGAATCCACAAGGATGGTTCCAAAGTGTTACTTGGCTTCCCGAAACAGTCAACATTCAATATCTCATAGGATTTCCCAACACTCACAACAATCCAAGTACCCAACTCTCTTCTACCCATATTGCACCACCCAAGAGAATGGACCTCCACCCTTCTCTGCCACATAGTCCCTTAGGTAGTCCTTCTCCTTCCAGGGCTCCAACGCAACTGATCTAGAATCTCAATGATGGAACTCTCAGGACTCGTAGCTGTGAACAAACCTGGACATAGGCCAAGACATCTCATACATGCAGGGATCAAGTCATGGCTGGATTACACCAGTGACCACTACAACCAACAATACCACGAATTCTCTTCAACAATTCATTTCCTTTCCCCAAGACAAGACACAGATGAGGAAGATGATCGAGTGACGAAAATTAATGGAGTGAGATATCCACCCAAGGTGTGAAACAATGAAAAATTAGTGATTGAATGCATGAGGGAAAGAATGGATTGAAGGAAGAAGTGAATGAGTGAACGAGCCAACCCCCCAATCAGACCAGGGATGGGTTTAAGTATTTTCGTGGGGAATCAAGAACCTCTTGGCCTCCCCCAAGAAGCTCATGTAACTGATACACTCCCTTAGACAAAAAGGTTAATTAAAATAGGAATAAACATTTATCCCTAAATCCCCCTCTCTTGTGGAATCATAGCTCCCTATAACTCTAGTCCTTGTCCATCTAGCAACCATTGAGGTATTTATTATTAATAATGATCGAAACATTACATTTCTTGGGCACACTGCCCTTTTAATAGTTGTTTGGGCACTTTGGCCTCTCAACACTATAATAATACATTATTTAAAATGGGGGTTCAAAACTCGGGTGTTATAGAAGAGCTAGTGATTAGTCGTGCTCAATACTTGGATCTCGTTTATTCACAAACGGGAACATTATATGAATTGATCCTTGATTCTCCTCGCCCATATACAAATCCAACCCCAACACTTCCAATAGCTTCTCATGATGCTAATTGTGTGATTGGCACTTTTCATGCTGAGACTCAGTCTAAATAAGCCATTCATTCCAATCCCAAATCTACTACTACTAATGTACAAAATTTTACTCCTCCAAATCCTTCTCCTGGTAAAACATTTGAGGGCAATACGGTTCAATCTACACCTACTAGTGAAAATAAAAATAAAAAGAAAGGGAAAGGTAAGAATAAAGAGGATAAAACTAATAATCAACAATCCAATAAATATAAGACTCATCCCGATGATGATAAATAAAAGAATAAACCTTGTTATCCTTGTCTTATATGTGGTGAGGATCATTGTAATAAAGATTGTCCAAGACGTACTGAGGTTACTAAGTTCCTACAAGGGACCGAGTCACCTCCTACACTTGCAATTTTGTCACAACCTTTTCCTTCTCCACAACAAGACCAATTGGTTATTCGTGACCAACCTTCTCCCTCTACCATGTCTTATGTACTTATGTGTACTGGTGATTCCAAGAAGAATGAAGTTGCAGTTGCAACTCGAGCCAAATATTATTCCTCCTTCTAAGGAGAAAGTTGATGATTCACCACCTCCATTGGTTCAACCTCCTCCTTCTACTTCACCTCGCAACATTTCTCTTCATCTCAAACAACCACGTCTAGATACAGTTCTTTGTCCACCTCCTAAGGGCGTTGTTCGTAAGTCTTAATTTAACCCCCATGCACGTGCCGCTCAAAACTACAGTATTGTAGAAGATCTAGAATAGGTACCCTCTTCTATGTCGACTCTCAAAATCCTTCAAATTTGTCCTACACAATGGAAGTCACTGTTAAAGGCTATTGGTGGAATGGACCCTACTGATACAAATTTGATAATCTTGGACTTGGACGATCACATTCCAAGACTCCCTCATCAATTAGCGTTTCAAATACAAGTCATTGTTGAAAATACAAATATTTTTTGAACCGTTGTTGATGAAGGAGCTTCGACTTGCGTCATGTACATCACTTATTGGAAAGTCATTGGCTCTCCTACCCTTACCGAGTCACACAATAATTTAAAATATTTTAATGGTACATGGTTTAAAACTTATGGTGTTCTTCCTTTGTTATCTATTGTGTTAGAAGTAAAAATGGTTACGGTTGAGGTAGAGGTGTTTGATGCACTCTCGATTACAACCTTTTACTTGGACATAGTTGGATCGATTCTATGCATGTCATTGTTTCTACCCTTTTCCATGTGATACATTTCCCTCACCAAGGTAAAGTTGTTACTGTAGATCAACTTTCCTTCTTTAGTTCAGATTCACGCACTAGTAACGTTCCTTTCATAAAGAAAACACCTCCTGGTTATGAGAATGTCAATGTGGGTCTTTTAAAGGATTCATCGTTACTGGGAACTTTTCCTATCCCACCACCCAATATTACTCCTCCTTTTGTCGCTTCTATTAACATGATTTTGACCAGTGTTAGAAAAACCCCTAAGTCCTATGACCCTTGGATAGTACCTAGTCTGGAAGATTCTCTTTGTTATGGAAACCAAATGCCTTTAATTTCGGTAGAATTGGCTTATCAAGATATTCAATCGAAAACTCTTTCTCCTCATTCTCTTTTAGATATGTCTCTTGATCCATTTCACATGAAATTTCACACCGATGAGATGATCATGACAATTATGTCCATGGAAGACACCCCATGGGATGATGGACATCATCATTCTATCCTATTCTTGGAACTGTCGAGAGTTATCGATGGATTTTGAATCCGTCTACATTCATTACTATTCCCCCAGTTTCTAAACCAATACGACATTTTTGTATGAAGGGAACTTGGGAAATATTTCACCTACCATCCCCTTAGATATTTTGATTAATCTTGGAATAGTGGAAAATATTCACATCACTGCCTCATGTTCTCATGATGAGATTTGAACTTACAAGGCTATTTTCCAATAATTTTGTGATGTTTTTGCATGGACTTACGAAGAAATGCCTAGAATTGATCCAAATATTGTTGTACATGAAATTAAGACATACCTTGATGCTAAACTTGTTCGAAAAAGACTTCACCCAGTACATCCATGAAAAGATGTTGCGATTAAAATTTAAGTTGAAAAACTTCTTAAGGCTGTTCTCTACCCTCTAGCATTGACTGATTAGGTGTCTAATATTGTTTTGGTTACTCAGAAACAAGGTACAATCTGTGTTTGCATTGATTATAGGGATATTAACAAGGATTGTCCCAAAGATAATTATCTAACCCCCTTTGTCGACCAGATTGTTGACAATTTTTCCGAGAGTGGAATATTTTCTCTGATGGATGGATTCTCCAGCTATAATCAAATCAATATTTTACCCACGGATAAACATAAGACTGCTTTTATTTTCCCTTGGGGTACCTTCACATACTGTAAACTCCCTTTTGGTATCAAGAATGTTGGTGCGACTTTTCAACGCGCTATGTATTATGATTTTCATGATATTACGCACATTGTACAACCTTACCTAGATGACTTACTGGCACATTCCCCGCGTCATCAAGATCACCCAGAACATTTACGAGCCATTTTCCTATGCTGTCGATATTATCGCATACGATTGAATACACACAAATGTGTTTTTTCTGTGGAGTCTAGACGACTTCTTGGTTTTATCATTTCTACACATGGGATTAGGGTGGACCCTTTGAATGTTGAAGCTATTCTGAACTTGCCTCCTCCTTCCACCTTACGCCAACTCCAAAGTTTACAAGGGAAGGAAAACTTTTTACATGGATTCATTCCTTATTATGCTAAACTAATGAAAGTTTTCAATCGACTTCTTAAGAAGAGTAATGATTTTGTATGGGATGACACTGCCAACAAAGCCTTTGAAGCTTTGAAACTTGCCTTAACCCTTACATCACTTTTATTTCCCCCCAATTATAGTCGAGATTATTTCTTATACTTGGCTACTTTGAAGTCTACCATATCCATGGTTCTAGTCCAAGAGGATGATTTGAACGATGAACATGTTATCTACTATTTGAGTCAGACTCTTACGACCATCGAAACCAAATATATGCCTGTGGAGAAACTGGCCTTGGTAGTTGTTCAAGATGTTCAATGTTTTCGTCATTATATCTTATTATGAAAAAAAACTATTATTTATGATTGAAAACCTATGAAACATATCCTTACACGTCAATTGTTGGGGGGCAAATACTCTAAATGGATAGTGATTCTCTAGGCATTTGATTTGGATTTTGAGCGATCCAAGTCAAATAAATATTTGGTTTTTGTTGAATTGATATGTGATCTTCCCTTCTCTGAGACAAAAACTGTGGAATAAGATTCTTTTCTTGATGGCTCTATCTTTATGATCAGTTCAGACGATATCTGGTATGGAGAAATTATCATTTATATCCATACCCAAACTTTTCGGCCTGATCTTTCTCATGTAGATCATCATTGTATTCAGTATCAAGACCGTCAATACATTATTCTCGGTGATACCCTTTACCTTCGTGGTATTGATTTTGTATTTAGATGACGTATAAATTATTATCAAGCCAATAAATATTTAAATGATTGTCATTTCAGAGCATGTGGTGGTCATATGTCTGGGTATGCCACTATCCAAAATATCTTACGAATTGGATACTTCTGGCCTTTGTTGTTTAAGGATTGCATTACTGCCATTCAAAAATTCCACACTTGTCAAACATATAATAATAAGATACGATCACATCCTACTCCTCTTTACCCTGTAGTTTATGTTGGTCCATTCACTAAATGGGGCATTGACGTCATGACTTGTAACTCTCACTCGGTCGGGGGGCATGGATACATTATTGTAGTCGTGGATTATTTCACTAAATGGGTCGAGGTGATGCCTACATTTGATAATACCGGGAAAATTGCAACTTTTTTCATATTCAATCATATCGTCACTCGATTTGGTGTCCCTCAAGCCATCGTCACTGACCACAGGCCAATGGCCAGGTTGAAGCAATCAACAAGGTTCTAACTACTATGCTTCGATAGATGGTACGAATTCACAAGTCAAGTTGGCACACTATGCTCTTTTTAGCATTATGGGCCTATTGAATGTCCGTTAAATCTTCCACAGGGTTCACACCTTTCCAGTTAGTATATAGTATTGAATTTATTATGTCGATTGAATGTGAAATCCCATCCTTGAAGCTAGTTTTCAAACTTCTCCCTAACACCTCAGCCGAAGAAGATCGTCTCTTGTATTTGATGCAATTAGATGAGAATCGTCATGATACCGCATTAGTCATAGAAACTAAGAAAAAATGTGTCTACTCTTAATATGACAAGTATGTCAAACCGCATGTTTTTTCTGAGGGTGATTTAGTTCTCCTTTATGAACAATATTGTGACTTATTAGGGGTGGTAAATTCTAGCCCATGTGGTGTGGCCCTTACATCGTTAAACGAGTGTTGGATAAAGGGGATTATGAGTTAGTGGATTATGATGGAATTCCTTTGGGTGAACCCAAAAATGGGCTTTACTTGAAGAAGTACTATGCTTAAAATATTTTTTGCATGAGTTCTTTGTATTTTTAGTGTATCATACTCTAGTGTGTTTTTTTTTCATTTCTTGTTCTGCCTCTAAGCTGCTTACCTTTCATTGTTCTTGTTTTCTATACATTGGTGTCTTCACTACCCTATATCATCTTTGTTGATGGTGATAGTCGCAGTACTCAAAACCTAGTGCCTGCCGCATGGGAAATCTATACACCTACAGATGAGTTGATCTATCTACATGGTGTTTTCCTTGCTCGTGCAACTAATAATTTCACAAAATACAATGAAGTTATTGAATTAGTAACTGAATCCATCTCATTTGGAATATGTCATCTTGTTGTACATCTTTATTCACAATTAGTAGTGATGCAATGGAGTAACGTTTACTCCATCCGAAGTCCTACATTGTTACAGGTATACTTAAGAATTCACCTCTTGGAAAGAAATTTTAATTATATTGAGTATCAACATAATTATAGATGTCTAAACACATTAACATATGCATTGGCTAATTATGTTTTATATAGACATATACACCATTTATAAATCCAAACACACATTTTACAGAAAAGTAATCTGGTAGGAACTTTATATTAATACGTCAAAAGTTACAAAATAGTGTTTGTCCTGAGACCAAAATGTCAAAATGATGAATCTCATGGATTCATATACACATGCATCAAGGATGCTTCTCTCTGTAACAAACAACTTTATGTGCCACTCAACAGAGCATTCAACCAATGGATGTTGATACGCCAACTGTATGGCATTGGTAGTGGCGGGGTAACTCATCCACCTTGATATCTAGAATGTTCATGGTCAACCCCTCAAGGTTGTTCTTGATCTCCTTGAGATATTAAACATCCACCCCTTGACTCACCACTTCTCCCACCTCTCCATGTCTCTGGATTGGGGATGATCCTGGAGGCCTATACGACGCCACATCTGCATTCTTGAGAGCACTTGATTAGTTTCGGATAAATATAAACAAAAAACTTTTTATAATTGAAATACCAAAAACAACATATATTAAAAAAAATACTTCTTACCTATATCTTCCCATTGAGATCCCTCAGGTAGTTCCAAGTTGGGATCCCTATGAAAATTGGTCCCAACATATGCATATTCCTCTACCATGATGAGCTAATCCCTCAGCCACTAGAAGAATTCTTGGTCATATTTGGCGATTGGCAAGCCACCATGGCGAGCCATCAAGTCCATCCATCGTTTCATCCGAGGATCCTGTGGAGTAGGTATTCCCCACTCCACATGTTGTAGGCATAAAAAGAGCACCCTCTCTAACAAGAAGGATACCAAAATAGATCCATACCCGAATTATTTCAGTCGGATGGTCCTACACTTTGTCAGTTGTTTCTTCATGTTTTTCAGAAGACCCTCGCACTAATTGAACACTCGGGGCTCCATACACTCTATAGCGTACTTAAAATGGATTTGTAAATCCATGTGAGGGGCCACACTCCCTGCAATCTGAGTGATAGTGTAGAGGATATTCATCAAAGGTAAATATCATACATCCTTGATGGAAACATTGCCACTATGATTTTCTGTACCTGGTGTGTAGTGATGTGCCACGTAGTAATCCATGGGTTCTCCACCACCTCTATTTCCTGAGAGTGAGACCTGAGAGCCTCGATGAGATAACCCTGTCAAGAAGTAAATGTGATCAATCTCCAAGGTAAGTGTATGCCCACCCACATGAAATGCTTGTTCATTGGCGTCCCACATATGGACTAGGTACTCCATTAGCCTTAATT
Organism: Picea mariana; assembly: GCA_032191745.1. Classification (NCBI taxonomy): domain Eukaryota; kingdom Viridiplantae; phylum Streptophyta; class Pinopsida; order Pinales; family Pinaceae; genus Picea; species Picea mariana. The sequence continues at coordinate 62,975 of JASDQU010682532.1, read as the reverse complement.
GGGCTCTCATGCCATACCCTAAACTTTGAAAAATTTGAGCAAGCGACACTCTAGGAGTTCCATGACAGTGCCCGGGTCATTTCTGACAAAGTAATATTCTTCCTCATTCTCACATTCCCTCCACTCGAGCATTATGACCAAATAAAACATGCCAAACAACATTAAAGGATGATTAGGTTCATCAAAATTCCAAAGATGGGGGTTTTCCTAACTCTTTTTCTCTTTTTAAAATTTGAGTTGTGGTCGTTGTAGGGGTCCCTCTTTTCCACAGTGCGACATTGTCGCACCCTAGTTTTGGAACCTCTGTGGTATTTTGGGATCATCGCAGTTAACAATAGGGTGAGCCTGCAATGATCTCAAAGTGTAATGACCCCTAAAAAATTTCCCATAACTCAAAAATAAACCATTAAAAAGGAAAAATTAAACAATGAAAAGAGAAAGGGTAAGGAGAATACCTTTTTAATGGACATTGTTCGAGAAATGGTACACCGTGTGCTCCATAATCATCGCTTCAAATTCATAAGAAAAAGGGGGGTTTTGGCACTATTTGGGTGGAAATACAAATGAAATGGAAAATGAACTATTTTGACCTATTTTAGTCACTTTTTACCATTTTAATTTCAAATTAAATTAATTTTTGAATATTTTTACCTATGCCCTAAGCCTAATGAACTTTGCAAAGTGTCTCTATTACAGGTTGAGATATGTGAGGACCAAAATTTTGATATGGATCCTCCAATTTTGGTCGTTTTTGTGTGTTTTTCTTATGTATATATACTTTTAGGGTTTTTTAGGAAAAACGCCAAGCATGGTCTTAATTCTTTCTCACGCTCATGAAACCATGAGAATGCAATCGAGTAACCTGTTATTGCTTTTTTCAGACTCATAATGGTAATACAAAAAAATGAACTCTATGAAGTATCCTTTAAGCTCTTTTCAATATCCTTAAAAATGAAAATATTGCCGAGTGACCTTGGTCTGTTCATGCTCGAAAAAGTATTTGAAAAAACATCTAACGAGCAATAGATTATCTCTTTTTCAGTTTCATCAGACTAACTTACCAAAAAGGAAATTATGGAGTTCTCTTCAAGTGTTTTTCAGACTCTCTAAAGATGAAAAATCCCCTAGTTTTCTTTCTTTGGACTTGTAAAACAAGCATCAAAAGGCCCATATGGGACCAAACCACTCCTTCTTAGGGTTCGTTAAAAATAATTTGAGGGACTCGTCCAAAGGATGAGATTATATAACAAGCATATGTTATCCTCCTCAATCTTTCATAAAAATAAAGAGTTACTAGACATAAATGGCGGGGGGAAATTGGGAAATAAACGTATATATGTATATGTGTTAGTGGCAGTAAGTTGCTCTTGAACATGACACCCCTTTTCATCATTATATATGGGTTGGGAAATCCATTTGTCTCTCGTTTGACCATCAACAAGTCCATATGTTGGGTCCTCCTTCAGTCAATGTTGCCGACAATTGTCATGTCGTTCATATGTTCAAGAGAATTCCAACCTAAGCAAGCCTTCTATCGAGTCGACCATCTACAGTCCTCAAATTCCTATCACATCGCCCTTCCTTGAGTCAGTTCTGAATCACTTTGTACTCTAATCTACTTCAAATCTATTACATATTTCGTGTCATTAATGGGGGATACATTAAGGCCCTACTATGATGAGTCTTTTCCTATCGACTTCAACACATTATCCAGGAATTATAATTAGAAATCATTTAGTATCTTGGAACCTGCATGCCTCGGTGGTAGGTCTCCTCACTTTCAACAATGGGTTCACATCATTGGCCCCTAATTGGAATATTTCATCGAGTGTTCGACTTTATCTCATTTATTCACATTTGTTGGATTGTACTAGAGTACCTTGGGAGTCATTCACATCAATGGTGATTTCCCTTGCACTTGTTAATGGTATCCATTAATGATCGGTAATCAAGTGGTTTCTACCATGTTCAAATTTGACACCTGTAATCACATGGCTAGATTTGTACTTCAGAACGATGGAGATGAAGACCCTGGATCTCACCATATCAGTCCAGGTTGTGATGGAGTATTCATAATTTTGTACTAACACATAGATCCATTGTGTATGTCTCGTGGTTATGTCCAAATTTGAATTTTTAGAGCATAGATCCACAGTGTATTTCTCATGGCTATGTTGAATCATGATGACACAGATCCATAGTGTATGTTTGGTGGCCATGAATCACTTGAAACTTATGATTAGAGTCACTTGTAGTATAAGTATGGGAATGCCTACCTCTGAAGAAGGTATATTATTCTACAGATGCTTGATTGTTTGCAGGTTCCCGACCAATGCGCTCCTTGTTTTTGACACACACATTCTATAAAGTATTTCAGATATCACAGACTCCAAATATATACTTTGGGGGGAATTTTGTTACACATTATTTTGGTCACCCTTGTGATCAACTGACGATATGTGTATAACTCACTTTCATGTTCCCTTAATATACTAAATGAGACTTTCTCCATGAGAAAAGTGGATTATATTTTCTTTCTTAAAAACCATATCTAAGGAGATCGTCACACCCTGCTAAATGATTGGGGTGTGACGTTGCTTGATCATTGCACGCTACACCAAAACTGGTCTGCGACGTCATCTCATGATGCCTGTGTATGGGGTGCGATGATGCTCAAATAAAGGGAAAAATAGGAAATTCATGAAAGTTCTCGAACGAATCTTCTAGAAGATGAGGTGACCTCTGATCAGTTTGATCTTACTCACTTCTATGATTTAGTGGGATCATCCTAATCTCCTCATACAACCCTCTTTCACCCTATATAAAGAGGGATATCTCATGGGAAAGGCTAGGCCGGCTTATGCATGAATAATTCTTCTATAGATTGTACTTGAGATAGCTTTTCTTTAGCTCTCCATGTCAGGTTGTGGAAGCTCTTCATCCGAAGCATTGGAGCAAAGGTGTATGTGTTGAAGCAAAAGGGCCATTGGAAGGGACCTTGCAAAATCAATGCATGGGTTATATTCTCCACTTTCATTTAATATAATGTAGTAATAAATTTCTTCCCTATAAAGGTGTCTCTACTTTTATTATATAACTCCTTGATCTTATACATAGAATTCATTGGAATATATATATTGTTGTTCTCTCTCTTTGTTGGTTTGTACTTCTTAACAGGTTCACTATCCCACAAATCCAAATATAGAGTGGCAAGAACGACACTAGCGAGGACCAAACGTCGTTTAAATGGTATGTCATTTATCCCTCTCTGAACTAGTTTATATGACAATGAAATCTAAGG
>JASDQU010682532.1:7593-32427 GCA_032191745.1 Picea mariana | reverse complement strand
TTCTTTTGAAGATAGTTTGTGTTCCAAGAAGTATTTAAGACTATCATGATCTGTTTTGACCTTGAAGTGCCTACCTATTAGGTAAGGATGTCATTTCTTCAATGCATGTAGTATTGACATCATTTCCTTCTCATAAATGGGTTTATGTAAGTCCTTTCCCTTGAGTGGTCGACTTTCAAAAGCTAGGGCCCTTCTTTCTTGCATTAGGACAACACCAATTCCATTTCCCGAGGCATCACATTCCACAATAAAGGTTTTTGTGAAGTATTGAATGGTTAAGACAAGAGCTTTGCACATCAGCTCTTTAAGTTGTTCAAAAGCTTTAGTTTCCTCTGGAGTCTATGAAAATGCGTCCTTCTTAGTTAGTGTCCTTAGAGGTGCCGCTATTCTTCCATAGTGCCAAAAAAACTTGTGGTAGTAACCTGTCAAACCCAAAAATCCTGTAAGATTCTAGAATCTTTTGGGAATCGGCCAGTCCATCATGGCCTTAATCTTGTTAGGGTCCACCTTGACACCTTCATGAGATACAATATGACCCAAATACTCTACCTCCTTCACTCCAAAGAAACATTTGGATTGTTTGGCATATAGTTGTTGCTCCTTTAGTAGTTGTAGCACCTTGTCAACATGTCGCACATGATCCTCCCAAGACTTGCTATAGATTAGTATATCATCAAAAAATACTAACACAAATTTTTGAAGGAAGGGCTTGAAAATGGAATTCATCAACCCTCGGAATGTGGAAGGTGCATTTGTAAGGCCAAAAGGCATGACGAAAAATTCATAATGGTCTTAATGAGTTCGGAATGTTGTTTTTGGGATATATTCTTCCTTCATTCTAATCTGATGATACCCTGAACGAAGATCCAACTTTGTGAAATAGATTGCTCCATGTAGTTCATCTAACAATTCATCAATGACGGGAATGGGAAACTTATCTTTAATAGTGATCTTGTTGAGCTCTCTATAATCTAGGCACATACACCATGAGCCATATTTCTTGAATACCATTACCACTGGTGCAGATTAAGAACTTTGTCTAGGTCTAATAATGCCAGCCTCTAACATTTATTCAACCATGCACTCATTTTCACTCTTTTGGGAAGAAGGGTATTTGTATGGCCTGATGTTAGGAGGAACACTCCCAACAATTAGGTGAATATCATGATCATGATTTCGATTGGGTGGAAGACCTTTGGGAATATCTTTAAATATTTTGGAATGGTTATCAATGATCCCTTGGAGATCTTGAGGAATATATGGCTTAGATGTTTGAACATCTAGTGAGAATAGTTGTGCAATAACACCTTGATGCCCCTTTTTCAATAATTTTTTCATGCCATTAGTGCTTATCACCTTACTAGGTTTCCCTGTGATACCTCTTAACTCAATTTATTTTCCTTCCAATGAAAATTTCATGAAAAGTTCTTGAAAATTAAAATCTACTGTTCCTAATGATTGCAACCATTGGATTCCTAGTACAACATTAGCACCACCCATGGTTATAGCAATCATTGGAATATTCATTACATATTCCCCCATAGTAAGATTGATCTTATTGCATTTTCCTGAGTAATTGATAGTTCCTCCATCTACAATCATTACTTGAAACTTTAGCACTGGATATACAAAGCAATTGAGATCTTTGGCTAATTTATAGTGAATGAAATTATGAGTACTACCAGAATCAATTAGGACTAATACCTTTTTCTTTTTGATATATCCTTTGATCTTGAGGGTTTGAGGAGTGCTAATTCCATCCGATGCATTACACAATATCGTGGGAGTCAACTCTTCAGACGAAATTGCTTCTACATTTTCATCTTGAGATGGTTCTTGTTCTTGTTCTTGTTCTTCTTCCTCTTCACAATCTATGTAGAATAATTTCTTATCACCACACTTATGTCCCTTACTGTACTTGTTGTCACAATTAAAGCATAAACCTTTTGCTTTTCTTTCCTCTAATTTTTGAGGTGCCAACCTTGTAGGTTGAGGTGTTTTAGAAAAAGGAGCATTATTATCTTTATAGATATTAGGATTGGTCCTTCTAGTAGCCATAGCCATATTTTTACTCTCAACATTTCTTGCCACCCTAAATGCATTCTCCAATGATTTGGGTTCCCAAAGGTGAACCTCATGTTGAATGTTATCCCTTAAAGTTCCTATGACTACATCAATCAAGTGCTCATCTAGAATATTTGTTACCTTTATATTCAATCTTTGGAAGTTATCAATGTGCTTTGTAACTGAACCCTTTTGCTTGATATTTATCAATTGGCTAAAGAAGGTATTGCTCCTTGTATCCTCATAGTGTGCTATCATTTCTTCAGTGAAAATTATCCAAGTGACGAGTGATTTGTGATAACAAATCCATTGATACCATACAAATGTATTGGGTTCTAAATATAAAGAAGCAATTCATACCTTTTGTGTATGTGGCACATTATGTAGATCAAATAATTGCTCCATCTGAAGTATCCATGTGATTGGGTCATTTCCATCAAATTTCCTCATATCGATATTAGGAACGTGGTTGGTCTTCAACCCAAAGTTGGAGTCTCTCCATTCTGGGTTCACCTTCCTTGTGTCCTCACCATGAATTTCATCGGATACATTTTCACTTTCAGATGTCCTCTCTATTAGGAAGTTTTTCAATCCTTCCATGATCTCCCCTTTTAAACCATCCATCTTAGTATTTATTGCCTCAAACTTAGCTTCCATTGAATCATCATCTCTTGTAGTTCATCTTTTGTTACTATCTTCTTTTGTAAATTATTTATTTCCCTACACATTTCTTCACCTTCATCAAGAGTCCATGTAGGATTTTGTAGAGGATTATTTGGTGTAGAAGTTCCTTTTTTGGGTGGCATGTTGGCCTGGTATCACTTTTGAACCTTGATTTTGAGGTGGTTCTGCTAGACAATCTTTCTTCTGCTGTATCTCCAAAGTTTCGGCCTTTCTGGGTATGAAACTTTATTTTTTGTAGTTCTCTGGTATTTATTCTCTGCAATTCCACATGTTTGATCAAAATTGGATGTGCCAAATGGAATTTATAGTAACTTCTCCACAACTTGTTGATTTTTGGCCTTTCCAGAAGATCTCACTTGTATAGCGTTCATCGCACAAAATAATTGATATAAAATTCTGAAATGTGTACCAGAAATAATACATACTGTCAACTATCCAATGCAACTAGTCATACTCAATTTGGATACTTTAGGAAGATGTTATGATTTTTTTACATGGAACACCTTCTTGAGACTAGTCAATAGGACTAGTCAGATACCCTATCTTCCATAGGGTGTATATAAAAATGTACAATGACCTAGAAGATGAATTTTTTACCACAGATACCTTACTGATTTTTGTAAATATCCTCCGTAGTTTAGGGTATGAAATGGTACAGAAAAATTTTTATAGCGAAAATTTCCCAATGAATCAGTTAAGGATGATTCCAGAACCCTATCTTGCACAGGTTGTATCTCTGAAATTATAAGGCCTCAGGAGTTGAAATTGTAACCCAATGTACCTTGATCTGTCTAATAAATATCCTCCAAGATGTTCCTTGTGAAACTTTGTAGAAAAAAAAGCTATAGCGAAAATGCCAAGGTGTCTGAGATGTAGAAGAGAAACCATAAGACCTTGAGCTCTAATACCATATGTTAAGAACCAAATATCAATATAGCATAGAAAAACCTCAGAATAAGTACTCAATGCCTTGAAAAAAAGAGAAATTCAGATAATAAGCCTCTTTGAGGGGGAAACCTCCTTATGCCCACATAAATGTACAATTACAAGATGATTCTAAATGAAAATGTCTCCTTGGTATATATAGGAGACTAGGAGGTATAATTACAACTAATGGAATAAATCTGACATAAATAAAATAACATTACTAATGTAATATGCCACAATTAAGGGGTAATGAGCCACTATTTAGGGCTTAACAATTACCGATTTGTCCGATAACACTTGTTGAAGTCCTGTCAAAGTTTCTCCCAATAGAAATGTTTATGCAGCATTGCCATTGCCTTTTCAATGCCAAAGTGTCCTACCACCCGACTATAGTGGGATTACCAGATCGGCTTCGCTCACTCGCTTGATGGAATGAATATATGGCCCAAATGACACAACAACCCATCCTAAAGATGGAAATCAAAGACAACTACGTTTGCGCCAACAATTTTTAGGTGGAGGCTAAGTCCGGGTATATCTCATAGAGTTGGGGTCATCCATAAGTCTCATGGTCATAAGATTATAGCACTATGGTGAGTGTCATGATTGGCGATATGTTGAGGAAATCAACAACATGATCATTGCTTCTTGTTTTGTACTTGATGTTGAGGTGGATTTTTTTTCAATTATGTGGACCAATTCTAATGGTGGTCATTCTACAATTTTCCTTGTGTCTGCATGAACTGTAGTGGCTTATGATCAGTGTAGATGACTATCTCCATCCCAAGAATGTAATGTCTCCACTGGTGGAAAGCTTTCATAATGGAGTGCATTTATTTTTCATAAGTAGGGTACTTACGGACAACATATGATAGTGTCTCACTATGATAGGCCATGGGGTGGCCGTGGTAAGTGAGAACGATGCCCACATCATAGTTTGAAGCATTTTTCTCGATCTCAAAGGCTTGTTGCAGGTCTGGTAGTGAAAGTATTGGGGATAAGCACAAACATTGATTCAAATCATCGAATTCTTGTTGTTGGGACCGACCCCCAAATTTTTTTTCCTTACCACCACCCTTGGTTACTTGGCTGAGGGCCCATGCAATATGGGAGAATCCCAACATAAACCTGCGGTAGAAATTGGAAAGGCCCAAGAAGCTCTGAATCTCAGTGAGTGTGGTTGGGGATGGCCAGTCATGGATGACTTGGATCTTAGCTAGATCCACATGTACACCATGTTGATCAACGATGTATCCCAGTTAATGGACCCTGCCCATGCCAAAGGAGCATTTTTCCAAGTTGGCATATAGCTTGTGCTGTTGCAGGGTGTGTAGAACCTACTGAATATGATGCAAGTGTTCTGCCTAGGTCTTGTTGTAAATGATAATGTCATCCATATACACCACTACAAAAGTATTGGTGAATGGTTGCAGGATATTGTCCATCATCCTCATGAAAGTGGCTGGAGCATTTTTCAAACCAAAGGGCATGACCAACCTTTCAAAAAGACCTTCCTTTGACTTGAACGCGGTCTTCCATACATCTATTTTTTCTATCGGGACCTAGTGGTAGCCAAACTTCAGATCAATATTATTGAATTATTTGGCCCCCATGAGATGATCAAGGAGTTCGTCGATTCGAGGAATCAAGTACTAGTTTCTTACTGTGATTTTACTCAGGGCTCGGTAATCAATGCAGATTCACCAGGTTCCATCTTTCTTCTATACCAACACGATTGGGCTCCTGCAAGGTGATGATATGGGATGGATGTACCCCTTTTGGAGCAGTTCTTGGATATGTCACTTGATCTCCTCATTCTCTAACTAAGATTGGTGGTAGACTGGCCCATTGGGAAGTGGTGCATCGGGGGTCATATCGATGGGGTGCTTGACCTGACAGTGCAGAGGTACCCCAGTAGGTGAGGAGAAGATATCTGATTATTCTTCCATGACCTTATCCACTTGCTTCTGCTGTGTGGAGAGGTCAACAGTGGAGACCCTGGATGTGGCTACGATATTTTGCTCATTCTGAGAGAGAATCACGAAGAAGACAAACTTCCTAATCTGAGAGATGACCTTCCTGCATTGCTTGGCAGAGATCAAGGAAATAACACTAGGTGGGACTGCCTCAGGTATCCTACACAATTTCTTGTTCAAAGTAATAATAACACTACGAGGCCTAGACTCTTATACAACATGGCGTTTCCATAAATATGGTTGGCCCAAAATAACATTACAAAATTCGAGAGGGGAAACATCACACAATACCTCATCTTTGAAGTTCTTGATGTTGTATGACAGAAAAAATTGTTGGTTGATGCGGATGTTGCTTCCTTGGCAAATCCACCCAATGGTGTATGGTTGTGGGTGCGACATTGTCGACAAGGTCAGTCACTTGAAAACCTCAGTTGAGATGAGGTTCTTCTGGCTACCGCTATCAACAATAAAGTGCATCAGGGTACCCTTCACCCACATTTGTGAATGAAAAAGGTGCTCGCCTTCCTTTGGCTCGTCTGGTTCACCGGGGTGGAGCTTGGTGATAGCGACGGTAGCATTGGATTTTGCGTCAATGATATATCTCCCCCTTTCTATTCCTGACTTAGAGTCAGAATATGCATCTAATTCAGAGGCCTTCACCTCAGCCACCAACGACTACTTCCAGTAGCAATCAACAGTGTTATGACAAGGCATCTTATGGAATTCGCACCACTTCCCGATATATTTCTTTGTATTTTCAGTGTCCTTCTTTGCTTGCACCCTGGATTGGATTTACTAAGGTGATCCGTCTTTGCTCTGTCCTTTGTTTTGTGGGTTGGGGCCACCCTTTCCTGGCTATTACTGTGAGGGGTTCCCAAGCCCAAATTTTTGCATATTTTGTTTGAGCTTCTGCTCGATGTTGATGGTATATCGATAAGCCACACCCAAGGAAGAGATATCTAGAAACTCCATTTTGGCCTGGATGTACCTATGTAGACCGTCACAATACTTGGGCACCAGATGTTGCTCAAAATCTTTGATACCCAGTTTGGTGTGCAAGGTATGGAAGATATTTGAGAACTCAGGCACTCCTTGGTTTGTTTCTTGGCACAATGTGGTCCATTTTGTGTACAGGTCATCATAGATTCCAATAGGGTAGTTTTGTTCCTTAATAGCATCCTTGAAGGACTACTAGGTGACCGTGATTGTAAATAATGCGGGTTCCTCTGTTTCCTTATGCTCACATAAAATTTCCCACCAATATTTGACATGGGGAACGACTTTGAGGAGCACAAAAGTAATATTTTCTCTATTCGAGAAGTTATGGATGGACAAATACCCTTCTAGCAGATTCAACCACTTGTCTACAACATCTACGTCTATATGACCTTCAAATATAGGAATATCGAAGTTGATTTGTACCTTTAAGGGGGCGGTGCCACTGTTCAAGGAAGATGTGTTTCCTGTTGATAGTCGACGAAGGATTTGTGCAAAAATATCCATCATCTCATTCCTCTATTGCATGAAGGATTCCTCGAGCAAAATTTTGAAGGGATCTCTTGTCCCATCATCTTTCTTTTCTCCCACCATGAGAGGTCGCTTGGGCGTGTGAGAGATTTTTTCCTCAAGAGAAACAATCTCGAGACCCAATTCTTTGTACCCTGACCTCATTGGGGACATACATTAAGAAAAACAAGGAGGAGACCGCTCTGATACCACTGATCCAAATTTTATGAGTAGAACGAAATAAATACAAATTATTATCAAAAGATGATTAACACAAAATAACTAATAACACAAAATAAGTGCCAAATTTTTTCAACTGCAGAATAAAATATATGAAGAACTAGATAAACTTTTATAGGATACATAGTTATTAATATTGACAAGGAATTCATATCAACTCTCATATTTTCAAACTGATACACCCACCAAAAACTACAACAATTTGGAATCTGCAACTTTGTCCTTTTTCACCCATTTTTCTAGACTTCGATTTTTTAGCAAAATTGTCTATCTCACAATTTGTGCATTTCTGGAAAAAGTTCAATAAACCATTTTTTTTGGTTTTGATGAGTATATAAAATGTTGAGTAAATAAAAATTTCCATTTTTGTGATCTAGGGCCACTTTTCCTCCTATGAAAATCTCTAAAATCCCCAAAACGTGGCATGGAATAGCGGATTTTGGCCTATTTCAATATCCCCATTCCAATCCCCTTAGGATTTATTCATTTCATCCATGGGTTATGTGTGTGTATTATTTTTGGAATCTTTCCAATATTTTCAACTTACTTTGGACCTCTACCACTGATCTGGACCCATATCTTTAAAAACCATTATTTTTCATTTTCTAGCAAATCCAAGCATAATTGGACAATGACCCTCTTTGACACGCTTGTAGATCTCCTCTCTTTGGAAAACACCCATTAGTTTCATCTCAATCCGACTTAATATGATCCAGTTATGGCCGACTTAATATGCTCTGACTTAATATGATCTGACTTAATATTCTCTGACTTAATATGCTCCAGTTTTGAAACCGTGGAACAATTTTTCTTAAGTGTGATCGACACTGTCAATCTCAAATCAAAATCATTCTAAACCATTGATATTATTTCTATCGACGATCAGAAAACAAGGATTAGTGATTTCCTTTGCGAACCAAACCTTCCCACCGATCGACCATCAACCTTTTTTGTCCGCAAACCAAAAGTCTTCCACGAATCTCATTGATGCCCAATCATTGGCCATGGACAATCAGTCATTTTCCCCAACAAACCAATATTTCTCACAAATATTTCTGAACCTCGAACATCCTTTCACTGAAAAGGAAACTATGCCTACATGGCATGACACTTGGATGATGACCTGGAATGACATGTCATCCTAAGGAATCAACCAGGATAATCTGGCATGACACATGGATTTTGATGTGGCATGACATGTCATCACCTTCCTTTCCCTCATTGACCATCTATAGTTTCTCTTGGAAGAATCTAAACTTCACACTAAATCTATCGATCCCCGATCCATTAACCATCAACGATCGAAGATATCTCTCGATGAACTTCAACACTTCGCCAAAACTTGTCGATCCCCAACCATCAACCTTTCGATGATCAGAGATGTCTCTTGGCTGAACTTTAACACTTCACCAAAACTTTTCGATCCCCGACCATTGATTTTCGAAAATCAAAGGTTTCTATTGAGGAAATGAAAACTTTTCCAAATTCTATTGACCCCCAACCATTGGCCGTCGATGATCATATATTTTTTTTGGCGAGTTTCAACACTTAGAAATTTTTGGCGAAAACTGAGGTGAATCTGGGTCGTCAATATCCCATTCAAACTAATCTCGATTGTTGATTTCCTTTGACTTCCAAATGGCCAAAAAAAACCATGGACCATGTAACACACCCACTATGGCATAATAAAATTTTCTCTTTTCCTCAAGGGACTGAATCCACGAAGTCTTACGGGGGCCTAGCGTAGGCTAGTTCTTTCCTATTCACCTCCCTGTGATCGTGGGTTAGGACCACAGGCAAAACAAACCAGGCACCTTTTCGTGTTTCGTGACTCAGTGATACAAGTGAGTCCAATCTTAAAGGTAGAATGGCGAGGGGGCTCTGGAATGAAACCCTGGTCGTAGATCTGGGTGCGCAGATTCTGGTCATCCAGATCTACTCGCCTCTTAACGACAAGGCACTAGCTCCCTTTCTTTAGTCCCTATCTCGATAGGACCACATACGTGCCTAAATGAAAGAACCTTTCACAACTCATGACCTTGTGAGTCGTGAGTCGAAGACCCTTGAATTTTCTTCACCAATCGTCGATACCCGAGATTCCAATATGGTATGGCCCCTCCTTATTAGTGCCCTCCATGCGTGACCACCAACTAGGGATAACTACTAACCTTGCTCACAAATTGCAAGTTTGCGAGTTGAAAGGTTGAACCTCTAGGCCCTTCTTTTACAAAACCCCGAGACACGAAAGTCAGAGAAGGTTTGACTCCTTCCGGGCTTCTCGAAACTCGCAACTTCATGACTTGAGTTGTTGGGCCTTTGTGCTCCTTTCTTACGAGAACCTGAAGTACGAGAAGTCAATAGGGTGTTGACTCCCATTTCAAGTGACACGTGTCCACCACCTGTTACCACTTCTCCCTCTCTCTGGGCATCTTATCGTCACACCACCTGTCAACCACGTGGGTCCCACCAAGCGGACGTGCCACATGTTGCACAAGCTCTCGCAACTCGCAAGCTCGTGATTTCTATAGTCAAAATTGATTCCCCTCAACCTTCGAGACCCCGATACGTAATATGGTGAGGAGGTCCTGACTCAATGGTTTCTCCTACTTCTCTCTATTCGGGACTTCGTGACACCAAGGGTTTGGTCTTCCCCCTCCAAACTCGCGAATCCCTGATACGCGATGTATCGAGATGTCAGATCCCACGACTATCCTTCCTCTTTGATCAATGACCTAGATCACATCGCGATCTCGCGACTTTGCAAGTCCAAGGGTTGAGCTCTCATTCTCTTATCCCACGAATCCCCGAGACGTGAGAAGTCAACGGAGCGTTGAATCCCTTCTCCAGGTGACTCGTGTCCACCCGTCAATCACGTGGGCCCCACCTTGAAGTTCTGGCATGTGTTCTCTCGTGCTTGACTCTCGACACTTCACTACTCGTGAAGTCGTAAATGACTCCTTTCAACCTCCAAACCCCCAAACGCGCGATAAGCGATGGGGCTCCTGATCCAACGGTCCTCCCATTCTCTGGATCCAATGGCTGTCTCCGCTCCTCATGAATTCGCCACTCGCGACTTGGAGCACCCAACCTTTGGGCTCTTACCTTGCGAACCTACAAGTTCATGAGATCCCTTGATCTCTGCCACCTATCCTCCTCGGATGGATGGTCCTGATCCTCTCATGACTTCAACACTCGTGAGGTCAAGAGACTTCCTCCTCTAACTCCCGATCTCTGAATCCCTGATAGAGAGGATCTCACGACACGCATCCTCCCGTAGACGGACGGTTTTGATCCTTTCACAAATTAAGAACTTCTGATGTTGAGTGTCCCAACCTTCATCCTCCGGACTCCCGAACTTCCGAATCGTTGATATCCCGATACAACCCCTTCAGAACTTTCACTCTGTTGCTTTTCGTGTGAGGTTTTAAACCTCTTGCAACTCTCGATAGATCCAACAACTGTCGGGTTTTCTAACTAAGATTTGATGGCTCAAATCTGTCCCACACTGTTCCCTCTCCCATTACTCCCTAGACGTGGAAAAACCAACGGTCCAGATACTCCCACAGACCTTAGGGATCTATGGTCCCGATTCCTTCGCTACTCACAAAGATAAAGGAAAAAGGGGTTAAGGCATTTAATGCCCTTGTGTATTCCTCCAATCTAACGGTCGTGAATGACCGCAGATCTTCCAACAGGATCTCATCCGTCGATCGATGCTTATTCTTCAAATCCTCAAGGGATTCTGCGATCTCTGCACCTTTGCAGAGTCTTTGCACACAAAGTGCTAACTCTTCTGATCTTTTCAAAAAGGTGTCTCTATGGGGAGGTTTATCCAAGGTATCACCTGAGATGGATAAGGGTGTAGATTTCCCAAGTAAAGGCTTGAATTCTGAATTTATTCAATGTGCATATATACATATAAATCTATTTATAAACATAAGCCATACGTGGCCCTCCCATTATAAGCATGCAACCACCATTTCTGAATAAAAACACTACACACGAAGTCTTATACTCAAACCATTCATAAAATGCATAGACTAAGAGCATATATGTCAACATATAAACTTTATGATGCAAGATGTAAAACACTTATCAGAAATAACACCAAAAGTGAGTGCAACTGCTGAGATGGGTGCTCGTTTCCACCCAACCATAGGCTCAACGATTCTGATAGGATTTACCACTAGCCACCCCTGAGATGAGACCACGATGCTGTGAGACTGCGTCTCTATTTTCCAGTGATCGAGAACGAGGGTTACTCTCCCCATTCTCTGTTATCACTCACTCTATATTTTCTAGAGTTCTTCCTCCTTCCCTTGCGTCTTCCCCCTCTGCGCTTCTTCCTCACGCATTTCCCTCTTGCGAGGTTGTGTGTGGCATGATTTCCCTCGTGGTGGTCAGGCCCAAGGTTCCTATGGATGGGCGGTTCACTTCCCCCATCCCTCATTAATTCCTGAGGAGCCATCTACCTCCCAACCTGCGAGTAATTTATTTCGGGCCAGCGAGCCGCTCTTGGTTCTCCAGGCCAGTGAAGTCCAAATACGGTATTGGTTTCGATGGAAGTTAACGCTACCTTTCTAGGTGCCTCCCACCACCTTTCTTCAACCATCGTGGTCTCTTTTTTAGCATATCCCCTTTCAGCAGTCCTGCAATATATATTCATAATATTATTCACATTCATTGACCTTTTTCACATGGTCCATTCACATCACACATTCACATTTTTGGGTTTGCCACAATGCTTGGCCAGTATAGTTATTTTTACAGACTGAGGGAAATAGGGTGTTACAGACTGTCGATCTTCCTCATTTAAAAACCCCTAAAATGAATCTCAATCGTTGATATGGTAACTTTGTCAAACTTTGAAAACATTACGATTTTAAAATTTTTCAAGAACGAATCTAGGCCGTTGATCTCAATATCAAACACGATCTCGACCATCAATCCTCTAAAAGTTTCCCTGTGCTACAATGACCATTAAAATACAAATTTTCTCGACCTTCCAGTTCAAATTTGGCTATGTAAATTTGTTGATTGAATCCATTAATTTCTCAGATAATTCTAAATTATTTCAAACTTGAATCTTCCCACAAATTCGAGGATCTTTCTCTCTAATCTTTCCAGTTTTCCCCAATTTCTCTCAGATCAAAGTCTGCCACAATGAACTTAAAAACTTCACACTCTTTCTGGCCCATACCAGTCCGATGTTTGAACCAGAATATTTGATACCAATATGTAATGTACCCAAACACCCACAGGCTAGGCACACTACCTCAAAACTCACTTCAAAATTTATTTTTAATTTATGATAACATTTAATTAATAAAGAAGCATGAAAATAACATAATATCAACTCATGCAATAACCAAGGTTCAGGCTACAACATAACATAATGTCTAAAAATTCCATGCACAACAATAACCAACAAGCATGCATATTACAAATATGAATCTCGGAGGTAATAATTAATACACAATGAAAATAAATATATAAGTAAAGAAAACCATGAGATAGATAACTTATCTTTAATGAAATGAATTACCAACTAGATACACACCAAGGATGTTCCACCCAACCATAGACACTAATGTTCCAAGTCTCAATAGCAGGTCACCCCCAAACCAAGGCTTTGAATCCATAAGGATGGTCCTAGGGTGTCACTCAGCTTCCCAAACCAGTTAGTGTTCAAGCTCTTACAAGTTTCCCAACACACAACAATCTAAAGTATACCAGATCTCTTCTCTACCAACCTACACAACCCAAGAGAATGGACCCCCTTCTCTTCCACACAGTACCTCAAGATGTCCACCTCCTTCTAGGGCTCCAATGCATTTGGTCAATAATATCCATGCTGGGACTCTCAGGACTTGCAGCTATGAATAAAATATAGTACATGCCAATGCATCTTAGGCATGCATACACAAATTCATGGATAGAATATACTAGTCATTACTACAACCATCAAACAAATGGATCTTCCTCAACAATTCACCCCCATCTCCCAATCCAAGAACAAGAATGAATGAGGAATGATAATTGAGAAACAATGAATAAAAGAGGGACAGTGTAAATGGAGAAGAACATAATGAAGAGTGTGGACAATCAAAAATGAGTGAACCCTCAAATATCCCAAAGATGGGTTTATATATTTATTGGGAAATCAAGAATGATGCAGGCGCACCAACCAGGGCACGTCCGCTCACAGGACCTTCTATTTCCTTCCTGGCCCAAAGAACTCAAAGGTTCTCTATTTCCCTATCGAGAAATATTTCACCCATAGAAATCTCTTCAGGGACTCCCCTCCTTCTATCGGGGTTCCCACTATCGGAGTTTTGACACCCACGATGTTCTGGAAACTTGAATCACCGATCTCTGATCTCTGATGTGCTCCTTTGTTGCCTTAACCCCACTTGGCTAAGCCTTTAGTCCACACAACCGGCTCCTATACGACTGCAGCTGTAACTCCCATCAGGCTTTCAGGGTTTGCGATGTCGAAATACTCGTGTCTCCAAGACTCGCGATTCCCCGAATCACGATGCACCTTTTTCACGATAGCCCTCTGGCTATAGGCTTCGAACCATAGGACCGTTAACCTATGACCATGGTCTTATCTCTTATCAGGGTTCGGGATTTCGCATGTCGAAATGCACTAAACCTCTTATCGACAGTATCCCCGATTTCTCGATGCACCGATTCCCGATTTGACGTTACCAGGAAGCCTTTCCTCCGTAACCAATATCAACGGGGATGAGCAGTCACTGAGATCAATGGCTCCAAATATTCCTTCGGGGTTTCGCGGCTTCTAATGTCGAGATTCCTTGATATTTGATTTTTCCGATCTCACTAATGCCAATTTCCCGATCACTTCGATCTCAACCATGCGTCCTCTAGGATGGACGGTTCTCGCTGCTCCTCGCTATTTCACGGTTCACGAAACCAAAGTGCATTGACACTTTGTCACCGGGATCCCCGATTTCCCGATTTTCGACTCTCACCGGATTCCTGACACCTGTCCTCCACTAGCTCCGACTGTGGACCACGCAACTCTCCCGTCGGAATTTCGCGTATCACGAATCCAAGCTGCAAGGGTTTCTTTCCTTCGAAATCCCCGATGCTCTGAACTCTGACTCTTATGGATCTACTGACACGCGTCCTCCACAACGAACGATTTTGGTCTTGTCGGGATATCGCGGATCGCGATTTCAAGCGGCAAGATTTCTCTGTCTTTGAAAACCCTGATTTTTTGATATGTACTCGGATCCAATGACCCTCGTGGTTCAAATCGACGGCTCCACCCCTCCTGAGCTTGGAACCCTTTGGACATTCTCACCGTAACCTCCTTGCACCTCAGTGAGATCCAATGGCTCACGGGACTTCGTGAAATCTCCTCACAGGATTTTGTCCGTCCGTCCTTCCTTTGATGATTCTGCGAAATGAAGAAGTGTCTCCTCACGAGACTCATTCGCCCGCTTGCCAACCTGCGATGCTTCTCTTCGACTTTCCATGACAGCTTCCCTGCACTTATCCTTCAGTAAATTCAAAGGCCTATTCCTCCTGAGCTTTTCCTCAACTTCTCAAGTCCTCCCAAGAGCTTCTTGCGTGCACTCCTTGCGGCAAATCTTCAACAACGTTTAAGTGTTGAAGTCACTCGACTCTGCGCACACCTGCAGTAGTAGTCTTCTGATGCTCTACTCAGAATCGCAACTTTGAGGCTTAGCTTGGCCTGTGCACTCCTTGCACGGCACTGTTCTTAACTGCACCTTCGAGGAAAATGAGAATGGAAGCTATCTCTAATTGAACCCTTCTGTCAACGCACTCCTTGCGGACAATTCAACTACACTCCTTGCAGGAATTCTCTGGCTCAATTAGAGAAACAATTGAAAGTCATTCACTTCCTTCAGATTTCAATCTCAACTCCTGAAATCATACACACAACATAATAACAAATGCATACTAGGAAGTAAATACTCATGAGCACAGCATTCAACACACATACACAGAGAATAACACAACAGCCATGAATCTGAATCAATTTCTTTTATTAATTCAAGATCTGTACATGGGTGTTTCTCCTACAGTTCTCTACTTCTCCCCTATGCTCTAGATTCTTCTAACCCTTCCTGAACTATGTTACAATATACAATGAGGGTGTCTATATCCATTTTTCCTCTTGGACTCTAAAGCTATCAAACCTAAAATTAAATTCCTATCTACCAACATTAACTACTATAAATGCCTCTGTCTATCTCAGACGAGAGCGGGGCGCTCAAGGTATGATTACATTTTACCAAGGCACCTTCATTAAATGATCTCATTTATGCTTGGCGCATCAACTTCAAGGGAAAATTTAACAATTGGTGCTAGCGTGTGCCCAGCTATCCTTTGTCTTCTGCGCTGGTTCGCTTGTCTCGGGAGATGCTCCTGCATCATACTCCCTCACTTGAAAATTTGCATGGGATCCTATCCATGAGCTCCTGCATGGTATGTCCATGCTTCAAAATTTCTGCTTCAGTCTCCCAGCTGGCATCTTCAACTGGATGTCCCTTCCACTTGACCAAATATTCAAAATATTCTTTCCTTCTGGTTTTCTTACCCAGTCGTTTATCCATTATCTGCTCCATCTGTGGCCTCTCTGCAACTGGCATCTGCTTCTGCCACTGAACCTCTAGTTGTTCATCACTTGCAGTTTCTGTCTCTCCAGCTCTATATGGGTATAAATCCGCGATGTTGAATATCGGAGATATTCCGATTCCATCCGGTAACTCAATCTCATAATCATTTTCTCCCATCTTCTTCAAGACCTTGCATGGTCCGATTTTCTTCATCTTTAACTTATTGTATGTTCCTCTTGGGAACCTTTCTTTCCTCAAATGTGCTAAAATAAAATCACCCACCTCGAACTGAAGTTGTCTCCTATGCTTATTGGCTCTGCGCTTATATTCTTGGCTTGATTTCAACAGTTGCTCCTTCACCCTGGTGTGAAGTTATTTCATTGCCTCAGTGAATTCCTTTACACTAGCGCTGCTAGTAGCAGTCTTTTCTGAATCCCTTAACTCAGAGACTCCTCTCGGATGCATTCCATATACAACCTGAAATGGACTTTTCCCCGTGCTTCGATTCACTAAATCGTTGTATGCAAACTCTGCTTGTGGTAATACATGGTCCCAGCTGCTATGGTGCTCTGTCACCAAGCTTCTCAGCAAGTTTCCTAGACTTTTGTTCACCACTTCTATTTGCCCATCTATCTGAGGATGATAAGAAGAACTAAACATCAAGTTAGTCCCCATCTTCTTCCATAATGTCCTCCAAAAGTGTCCTAAGAACTTTGTATCTTAATCTGAAACAATACTCCTGGGTAAGCCATGAAGTCTAACGACCTCCTTGAAAAATAGATTTGTGATATGAGTCGCATCACTGGTTTTCTGGCATGGGATAAAATGTGCCATTTTAGAAAACCTGTCTACCACCACAAAGATGGAATCAACACCTCTTTGGGTCCTTGGCAACCCCAATACAAAATCCATGCTAATTTCATCCCACGACTTCTCAGGTATGGGCAATGGTTGATAAAAACCTGCATTCTGCTTCCTCCCCTTTGAATGCTGGAAAATTCTACATCTGTCAACAAACTTCTTAACTTCCGACCTCATCCCTGGCCAAAAGTATGACTCGCTCAGCTTTGCGAATGTCTTGTCGTGACCTAAATGTCGTGCTAATCCTCCGCTGTGTTTTTCCTTTAGCAGATTCTCCCTCATGGAGCAATTCAGAATACATAGTTGATTGCCTTTGAACAACAATCTGTCCTGGATCACATACTCTATCCACTGGCTTCTGCCTATGAGAACTGGGTTCTCAGCTACTCTATACGCTTCTCTGAAATCCTTATCATCTGCATACATATCTTTAAGATCATCAAAGCCTAGCGTTTGGACTTTGAATTCCTGTATCAGCAAACATTTCCTGCTCAAAGCATCGACAACTTTGTTAGCAGTACCAGAAATATGTTTTATCACAAAAGTGAAATTTTGCATGTATTCAACCCATTTAACATGCCTCTGATTCAACTTTTCCTGTTGAGTCACAAACTGTAATGCATGGTTATCACTATATAAAACAAATTCTTTTGGAATCAAATAGTGTTTCCATTTCTTCAATGTCTGGATGATGGCATAAAATTACTTATCATACGTGGAGTACTTTTCTTTTGCCTCATTCAACTTCTCATTGAAATATGCATCTTCCTGGCTCAAGACTGCTCCTATGGCAAACCCACTTGCATCACATTTTACCTGGAATGTCTTTTGAAAATCCGGTAACACCAGAATTGGTTGTTCTGTAATCTTTTATTTCAACAAATTGAAACTCTTCTCAGCCTCTTCAGTGCAGTGAAAAGATTTATGTCTTTTCTTCACTGTATCCATCATTGCTGCGCTAATTCCACTAAAATTCCTGATGACTTTCCGGTAGAAACTATCCAAACCGTGAAAAATCCTCACCTCAAATACGTTCCTTGGTGATGGCCAATTCTTGATCACTTCTGCCTTATCTGGATCCATCCTCAGCTCATTTGCAGATATAAAAAAACCCAGATAAATGAGCTCTGTCTTCATAAAAGAGGACTTCTTCATATTTATCAACAACTTCTCCTGCTGTAGTCTCTTCATCACAACAGCTAAATGCTTCAAATGTTCAGCCTTTGTCTTGCTGAAAACCAGTATGTCATCCAGATACACGATGACAAATTTCCCGATGAACTCCTTCAGGACTTCATTCATCAACCTCATAAAGGTACTTGGTTCATTCGTCAAGCCAAATGGAATGACAAGCCATTCATACAAACCTTCGTTTGTCTTGAATGCTGTTTTCCATTCATCGCCTTCTCTCATACGAATCTGATGATATCCACTCTTCAAATCAATCTTTGAAAAAAAATTTGCCCCACTTAAGCAATCCATCAGATCATCCATTCTTGGCAATGGGAATCTATACCTGATAGTTATCTTGTTGATGGCTCTTGAATCAGTGCACATCCTCCAGCCTCTGTCTTTCTTCGGACTAAGTACTGTCGGAACAACACACAGACTCAAGCTTTCTCTAACCAACCCTTTGTCCAACAACTCCTGGACCTGTCTTTTGACCTCCTCATTTTCCTGTGGTGTCAATCTGTACGCGACTTTGTTTGGAAAACTAGCTCCTGGTATGAGGTCAATATGATGAATCACACTCCTCATCGGTGGCAACGAATGAGGTAATTCGTCCACTACAATATCAACGAACTCTTCCAGCAGTCCCTGAACTTCTTCTGGCAAATCGTCCACTCTTGTACTAGTCAGAACAATTCTCGGCTTTCTGACCACAAAGAATTGTGGATCCTCCTTCTTCTTAACTTCAGTAAGAAGCTCCTTCCCACTCATGAGAAGTACTGTATTGCCTACCTCCGGTTTCACCTCCTTATCCTCAATTGGATGCAACATATGGGTTCTCCCATTCTTCTTCAGGGTATATGTGTTCATCCTCCCATCATGAATCACATTTCTATCATCTTGCCATGGTCTACCCAACAATAGGTGACAAACATCCATAGGAATGACATCACATAAAATATTATCATTATATCCTCCTATCTTAATGTCAGCTAAGCACTGTTTAGTGACATTTACCTGATGTCCCTTCTGTAGCCATGAAACTTTGTATGGACTTGGGTGAGCAGTTGTCTCCAGCTCCAAATTTTCTACCATCTCGGTTGAAACAAGACTATTTGTGCTTCCACTGTCCATGATAACCTTGCACACTCAATCCTTGGTCTTGCAAGCAGTCCTAAAAAGACTGTTCCTCTGCGCTGAATTCTCCATCTCCTTCTCTGGCATCAAAAGGACTTTCCACATCACCAGCAACCTTCCACCTTCAGCGTATTCAGCCTCAACATCTCGCCTCTGTGCTTTGGCGATGTGAGTCTCTCCAGTTTCTTTCTTTTTCTCTGGACACTCGAACGACCTGTTCCCATTCTTTCCACATGTGAAGCATGTGATTACTCCACCTCTTCCTCTTCCTCTACCTCTGGTACGAGGAAACCTATTATTATCAGCATATCCTCCTCTCTGCTCAGTATGTTGTTCTCTTTTCTCAGCATATCACCCTCGCTGCAAGCTTCCACCTCTCTCTGTTCTAGTCTGAGGCTTCTTCCAGTTGTCCTTGGGCTTCTGGTATTTATCTTGGGCAACTGCTTTTCCTCTAAACTGACTCCTGCCTCGGCCCCTCTGACTTTGTTTACGGCTCAGCTTATCCTTAGCTTTCAGAGCCATTTGGTAAGCATCCTCCACCGTTTGGATGGTTTCCATACTTATTTCATCCTGAATTTCATACCTCAGGCCATTCATATACCTGGCCACCTTTTCGTCATTGCTTTCGTGATGACCTGCCCTGATATTCAGCCTGTAAAATTACTTAGTATACTCCTTTACTGTCATCAGCTTCTGTCTGAGGTTCTGCATCCTCCTGAACAGAGAAATTTGATAATCCCTGGGAATGAATTTTGCCTTCATTTTTGCAATCATCCTGTCCCAGCTCTTAATTTTCTGCTTGCCTTGGAAACGCCTGTCAGTTTGCAGTTCATCCCACCACAAGGCTGCAAGTCCTTTTAATGTCATGATGGCATGCCTGACCTTCTTGTCTTCTTCGATATTTTCATAGTCAAAGTAAGTGTCTAGAGCTCTAATCCAATCTAACAGTTCTTCCCCATCGAAATTTCCCTCATAAACTGGAATGTCCATTTTTACCTTTGTACTCATTCTTGCAACAACTTTAAGTAAGCGTTCACTTGCTACATCTTCCACTGGGATTTCTTCTTCTTCATGTCCAACATCATCTTCCTTTTCGGATTCACTGATATCTCCTACATCAGCTTTGTGCCTTTCTCTATCTCCATGTCCTCCATTATGGCACGAAGATTTCGCATTCCTCTCTCCATGTCTGGATTTTGTACTTGCCTACCTCTTTCTTTGGACAATTCCCTTTCCTCCTTTGGATCATGTGGTTGTCTACCCCTTCTCCTTGGTGGCATGGTGAATTCTTCTTGTCCTCTACTACAAAAAGCAAAGAAGATTTTCTAAGCTCTGATACCACTTGACGTAGGCGCACCACCCAGGGCACGTCCACTCACAGGACCTTCTATTTCCTTCCTAACTCGAAGAACTCAAAGGTTCTCTATTTCCCTATCGGGAAATATTTCACCCACATAAATCTCTTCAGGGACTCCCCTCCTTCTATCGGGGTTCCCAATATCGGAGTTTTGACACCCACGATGTTCTGGCAACTTGAATCACCGATCTACGATCTCCGATGCGCTCCTTTGTTGCCTTAACCCCACTTGGCTAAGCCTTTATTCCACACGACCGAATCCTATACGACTGCAGCTGTAACTCCCATTGGGGTTTCTGGGTTTGTGATGTCGAAATACTCGTGTCTCCAAGACTCGCGATTCTCTGAATCGCGACACTCCTTTTTCATGATAGCCCTCCGGCTATAGGCTTCGAACCATAGGACCGCTAACCTATGACCATGGTCTTATCTCTTATCGGGGTTTGGGATTTCGCATGTTGAAATGCACTAAACCTCTTATCGATAGTATCCCCGATTTACCAATGCACCGATACCCGATTTGACGTTACCAGGAAGCCTTTCCTCCGTAACCAAGATCAACGGCGATGAGTAGTCACTGAGATCAACAGCTCCAGATCTTCCTTCAGGGTTTCGCGGCTTCTAGTGTCGAGATTCCTTGATCTTCGATTTTCCCGATCTCACTAATGCCGATTTCCCGATCACTTCGATCTCAGCCATGCGTCCTCTAGGATGGACGGTTCTTGCTTCTCCTCTCTATTTCATGGTTCGCGAAACCAAAGTGCATTGACACTTTGTCACCGGGATCCCCGATTTCCCGATTTCCGACTCTTGTCGGATTCCTGACACCTGTCCTCCACTAGCTCTGACTGTGGACCACGCAACTCTCCCATCAGAAGTTCGTGTATCGCGAATCCAAGCTGCAAGGGTTTCTTTCCTTCGAAATCCCTGATGCTCCGAACTCCGACTCTTCTGGATCTACTGACACGCATCCTCCACAACGAATGGTTCTGGTCTTGTCGGGATATCGCGTATTGCGATTTCAAGCGGCAAGATTTCTCTATCTTTGAAGACCCCGATTTTTCGATATGTACTTGGATCCAACGACCCTCGTGGTTCAAATCAACGGCTCCACCCCTCCTGAGCTTGGAACCCTTTGGACGTTCTCACCATAACCTCCTTGCACCTCCATGAGATCCAATGGCTCACGGGACTCTGTGAAATATCCTCACAAGATTTCGTCCGTTCGTCCTTCCTTTGATGATTTTGCGAAATGAAGAAGTGTCTCCTCACGAGACGCGTTCGCCCACTCGCCAACTTGCGACGCTTCTCTCCGAATTTCCACGGAAACTTCCCTGCACTTATCCTTTAGTAAATTCAAAGGCCTATTCCTCCTGAGCTTTTCCTCGACTTCTCAAGTCCTCCCAAGAGCTTCTTGCGCGCACTCCTTGCGGAAAATCTTCAACAACGTTTAAGTGTTGAAGTCACTCGACTCTGTGCACACCCGCAGTAGCAGTCTTCCGATGCTCTACTCAGAATCACAACTCTAAGGCTTATCTTGGCCTACGCACTCCTTGCACAACACTGTGCTTAACTACACCTTCGAGGAAAATGAGAACGAAAGCTATCTCTAATTGAACCCTTCTGTCAACGCACTCCTTGCGGACAATTCAACTGCACTCCTTGCAGGAATTCTCTGGCTCAATTAGAGAAACAATTGAAACTCATTTACTTCCTTCAGATTTCAATATCAACTCCTGAAATCATACACATAGCATAATAACAAATGCATACCAGAAAGTAAATACTCATGAGCACAACATTCAACACACATACACAGAGAATAACACAACAGCCATGAATCTGAATCAATTTCTTCTATTAATTCATGATCTGTACATGGGTGTTTCTCCTACAGTTCTCTGCTTCTCCCCTATGCTTTTGATTCTTCTAACCCTTCCTGAACTATGTTACAATATATAATGAAGGTGTTTATATCTGTTTTCCCTCTTAGACTCTAAAGCTAGCAAACCTAAAATTAAATTCCTATCTACCAGCATTAACTACTATAAATGCCTCTGTCTATCTTAGACGAGAGCGGGGCGCTCAAGGTCTGATTACATTTTACCAAGGTGCCTTCATTAAATGATCTCATTTATGCTTGGCACATCAACTTCAAGGGAAAATTTAAAAATTGGTGCTGGCATGTGCCCAACTATCCTTTGTCTTCTGCGCTGGTTTGCTTGTCTCGGGAGATGCTTCTGCATCAAAGAACCACATGGCCTTCCCCAAGAAGATCAAGTAATCACTTCTCTCCATTAAAACAATTATGGGTAAATCAAATATAATATAATGACTTAGCCCCTTAAGCCCCCTATAACTCGTGTCCTTGTCCATCTTGCAGCAAACAATGTATTTTGTTATTGATAATGATCACAACATTACATTTTCTAGGCACTCTGGCCTCTTTTAATTGTTTGGGTACTCTGGCCTTTCATGAAATAACAAAATACATTATTTAATATGGGCAACCAAAACCAGGGTATTACATTACATACCCAGATCCAAAATTTGAATCCATGATTGTCTTATATGGTTCGTAACCTTTCTATCTACTACTCTTGTGCCTCAAACAAAATTTCAAGAAATGAGTTATGCCCTCTAGAAGTAATCTGGTGCTAAAATTTTACCCTTACTATTTTGGTTGTAACTTTCTCATACGAACTCTGTTTTGAACAATTTAGCTCGTTGGATAGCTCTTTCTGATTTATTTCATTTGAGATACAAATAATTGTTTGGTATACTCTATCCTCATGGGTTTTTATTGGCTAAAAACATCATTTAGGGGCTAAAAATTGCCCCACAAGTTGATGACCTTCAAAAACCACAAAAAATCTTATAAAATTGTTCGTTTTACTATGTTAACAACCCTTAAATCTGAGTCATTAATCTCAAATCACATGGAATTCTTATCCCTTGATCCACAAAACCTCCTCTAGGATAGTGGATGAATTTCCATCGTCGATTGCCAGCCTGAATCAATGTGGACCATTCATCCATGCTCCAATTTTTGAAAATTATGGACCCGATTGTCGGTCATCGACTCATTCTCTTGATAAATGATCCATAACACCTTGTTAAATCGATCAACCTAACTTTTAAGCATTATTTCATCCCCTTAGAAACTGATTTTCAGCACCTTGTTACACTGACTGACCTGATTGTCGATGATCCCCTATTGGAGGATGAACTCCTCACAATTTCGGTCGACCCAACCATTGGTCCTCGACCATTTCTTGGCTAACATGGCATGCCATGTGGATGATGACATGGCATGACATAGCATCACCATATTCCCTTCATCGACCATCAATCATTTCTCTTAGACGACCCGATCACCTCACTAAATCGGATGGCTGATCATCGACCTTTTCTCTTGCATATGTTTGAAAACACTTCATTGGAAGCAATCGACATGTGAACATCGACCCATTGTCCACTAGTCACTTCTATTGCATGTTTGAAAACACTCCACCAAATTCAATTGATGCCTGACCATCAACCCATCGTCCCATCAACCACTTCTCTTGCATGTTTGAAAACACTCCATCGAATTCGATCGATGCTTGACCAGTGGCCCATTGACCACTTCCTTTGCTCGGACAAACTCTTCACCACTTCGACTCACACGACCATCAATCATCGACCCTCTCTCTCGGAGAATTTATAACACTTATAATTTTTTACCAAAATCCTTGACGAATCTAAGTCATTGATCTTCAATCCAAGAAGATCCTGACCATTGATTGACTTCCTTATTCCAACCCTATGAAACTAATGAGGATCGTCAATTTTCTTCCTTTGAAAAATGCCGAAAACAAATCCTAGTTGTTCAGTTAATCAACCTTCCAATTTTTCGAAGCCTTACAAATTTTAAATTTTTATCAATGTTAATCTTGGTTGTTGATCTCGCAATTAAGCACAATATCAGTCATTTATTTACCAAACTATCTGTAACTTTGCAACGACCATTAAAATGTGAAATCTCATCTTGTGAATCAAATTTAACTTTGTAACTTGGTCGATTGATTCCATTAAGCACCTCAAACATAACTGGGTAATTCAAAACTCAAATTTTCCCACGAATTTGGAGATTTTCACTATGGTTCTCCACCATTTTCCCCAAAATTCACTCAGACCAACGTCTGTAATAGTGAATTTACCCAAATTCGCACTGGTTCTTGGCCCATATAGGTCCATTGTTGAACTAGAAGCTCTGATACCATATTGTAATGTACCCAACCCCCAAATGAGTCAC
>JASDQU010682531.1:59552-70561 GCA_032191745.1 Picea mariana | reverse complement strand
TTCAATAATTTTTTCATGCCATTAGAGCTTATCACCTTACCGGGTTTCCCTGTGATGCCTCTTAACTCAATTTATTTTCCTTCCAATGAAAATTTCATGAAAAGTTCTTGAAGATTAAAATCCACTGTTCCTAATGATTGTAACCATTGGATTCCTAGTACAACATCCACACCACCCATGGGTATAGAAATCATTGGACTATTCATTACATATTCCCCCACAGGAAGATTGATCTTATTGCATTTTCCTGAGCAATTGATAGTTCCTCCATATGCAATCATTACTTGAAACTCTGGCGCTGGATATACAAAGCAATTGAGAGCTTTGTCTAATTTATAGTGAATGAAATTATGAGTACTGCCAGAATCAATTAGGACTATTACCTTTTTCTTTTTGATGTATTCTTCGATCTTAAGGGTTTGAGGAGTGCTAATTCCAACCAATGCATTACATGATATCGTGGGAGTCAACTCTTCAGACGAATTTCTTCTACGTTTTCATCTTGAGATGGTTCTTGTTCTTGTTCTTCTTCCTATTCACAATGTATGTAGAATAATTTCTTCTCACCACACTTATGTCCCTTACTGTACTTGCTGTCAAAATTAAAGCATAAACCTTTTTCTTTTCTTTCTTCCAATTGTTGAGGTGTCAACCTTGTAGGTTGAGGTGTTTTAGAAGAAGGAGCATTTTTCTCTCTATAGATGTTAGGATTGGTCCTTCTAGTAGCTATAGCCATATTTTTACTTTCAACATTTCTTGCCACCTTAAATGCATTCTCCAATGATTTGGGTTCCCAAAGGCGAACCTCATGTTGAATGTTATCATTTAAAGTTCCTATGAATAAATCAATCAAGTGCTCATCTGGAATATATGTTACCTTTATATTCAATCTTTGGAAGTTCTCAATATGCTTGGTAACTGGACCCTTTTTCTTGAGATTTATCAATTGGCTAAAGAAGGTATTGCTCCTTGTATGCTCATAGTCTGCTATCATTTCTTCTGTGAAAATTGTCCAAGTGACAAGTGATTTGTGAGGACAAATCCATTGATACCATACAAATTGATTGAGTTCTAAATATAAAGAAGCAATTCGTACCTTTTGTGTATGTGGCACATTATGTAGATCAAAGAATTTCTCCATCTGAAGTATCCATGTGATTGGGTCCTTTCCATCAAACTTCCTCATATCGATCTTAGGAACGTGGTTGGTCTTCAACCCAAAGTTGGAGTTTCTCCATTCTTGATTCACCTTCCTTGTGTCCTCATCATGAATTTCATGGGATGCATTTTCACTTTCAAGTGTCTTCTCTGTTACAAAATTTTTCAATACTTCCATGATCTCCTCTTTTAAACCATCCATCTTTGCCTCCAACTTAGTTTCCATCTCTTGTAGTTCATCTTTTGTTACTATATTCTTTTGTAAATAATTTATGTCCCTATTCATTTCTTCACCTTCATCAAGAGTCCAAGTAGGATTGTCTGGAGGCTTATTTGGTGTAGAAGTTCCCTTTTTGGGTGGCATGTTGGCCAAGTATCACTTTTGAACCTTGATTTTGAGGTGGTTTTGCTAGACAATATTTCTTCTGTTGTATCTCCCAAGTTTCGGCCCTTCTGGGTATGAAACTTTCTTTTATGTAGTTCTATGATATTTCTTCTTTGTAATGCCACATGTATGATCAAAATTGG
The DNA here is from genome assembly GCA_032191745.1 of Picea mariana. NCBI lineage: Eukaryota > Viridiplantae > Streptophyta > Pinopsida > Pinales > Pinaceae > Picea > Picea mariana. The sequence continues at coordinate 68,875 of JASDQU010682531.1, read as the reverse complement.
ATGTGCCAAGTGGAATGTACGGTAACTTCCCCACAACTTGGTGATTTTTGGCCTTTCCAGGATATCTCACTTGTATAACGTACCCAACACAAAATAATTGATATAAAATTCTGAAACTTGTACCAAACATACTACATACTATCCACTATCCAATGAAACCATTACCACTCAATTTGGATACTCTAGGAAGAATTTATGATTGTTTTACCTGGAACACCTTCTTGAGACTAGTCAATAGGACTAGTCAGATACCCTATCTTCCACATGGTGTATCTACAAATGTAAGATGACCTAGAAGATGAAATTTTTACCACAGATACCTTACTAATTTCTGTGAATAGAACCCAGAGTTTAGGGTCTGAAACATTACAAAAAAGTTGTTATATCGAAAATTCCTCAATGACTCAGTTCAAGATGATTCTAGAACCCTATATTTCACATGATGTATCTCCAAAATTATAAGGCCTCAGGAGATGAATTTTTAACCCAACGTACCTTGATCCATTTACTAAATATCCTCCAATTTGTTCCTTCTGAAACATTGTAGAAAAAAAGTTATAGCGAAAATTCCAAGGTGTCTCAGATGTAGCAGTGAAACCCCAAGACCTTGAGCTTTGATACCATATGTTAAGAACCAAATATCAATATAGAATATAAAAACCTTATAATAAGTACTCAACACTTTGAAAAATATATAATTTCAGATAATAAGCCTCTTCAAGGGGGCAACCTCCTTTTACCCCACATAAATTTTCCAGTACAAGATGATTCCAAATGAAAATGTCTCCTTGGTATATATAGGAGACTAGAAGGTATAATTAAAAATAATGGAATAAAGCCGACATAAATAAAATAACTTTACAAATTTAATATGCCCCAATTAAGGGGTAATGAGCCAATATTAGGGCTTAACATATCAGTCCTTCAAATAATGGAATATCAAAATTTACTTGTACCTTGAAGGGGGTTGCATGGCCACTTGATGAAGACGTGTCTCTTGTGTGCAACTGCCGAAGGATGTGTGCAAAGTTATCCATCATTTCATTCCTTTGTCACGCAAGGTTTTCCTTGAGAAACTTTTTAAAAGGATCTCCTGATCCATCATATTTCTTTTCATCCCCCATGGGTTGTTGTCATGATATGCATGACCAATCTTGCAAAGGCTCAACTAGTTTGAGTCCCAAATTCTTGTACCCATATCTTGACAGGGACATGCACAAAGAAAAATAAATGAAGAGGAAACTTCTCTGATACCACTGATATAGATTTATGAGAGGGAGGAAATGAATAAAAAACTGAATACAATAACACAAAGATACGAATAACAACAACATATATCCAATGAACAATAACTTCTATTGAATAAATAAAATAGGCTGAAACTGTAAAACTGCAGAACTAAAAACAACTTACTCAAATGGTGGTAGCTATCTATGATAAGAGATGTGGATGCTACACACATTCGTTTGAGAATAATGATTACAATGAGGCTCCAAAGGAATTTTCAACATTACTCATGAATTCCAAAACCCTATACATCCAAAAACCTAACCTTAGGAGATGAAATGCCAAAAGTTATGTGGGCCTTGATGGGTAAGTTGGTACCTCAAATTCTTGGGGTTGTAACTTTTTCATACGACATCCGTTTTAGGCATGTGACAGACCGTTGGAAAGGTCATTTCTAGAACTACAAATTCTTCCATCAAACTCTGAATCTGTCTACATTTTGATCGTGGAGAGACAAAAAAACATTGTTTAGGGCCCCAAAACGACCCTGGAAGTACAGAAAGATGTGATGACATGAAATCTTCCAAAATAATCCATTTGGATTAGGTAGGTGGCCACCAGTATCCACCTGGAAGATGTGTAGGGATTCAAACATTCTCGAAAGTGTAGAACCCACAATTACAAATAAGTATAGAAGAATGTGCTGAACTAAAAATTATCAAGAGGAGCTAGTTGAAATAGGTGGGTGGCCATCTATATCCACCTGGATCATCTACCTTCTTATTTTCTTCTTCTTGACTAATTATTTCATTCTTTAGTCTTTTGATCTCTTCTTATTTTTATTCTATTTGGTTCCTTTAATGGGTTATGTAAGTTCCTTCTTGTTTCTTGAGAATTTGTCTTGGTGTCATGGTAAGCCTTTGGTACTTTTCTAGGGATTCCTTAGTGTATTTTTCAATATACTCAAAATAAATTGAACCATATCCTATTTCCATGCTCACTTCTTCTAAATCATTCATAATTTTATCTTTAAGCTTCAACAAATCTTCCTCTTCATCTATAAGATAATTGTTAGTTGATTCTACACAAACTACCTCTAGATCTTCTTCTTCATTTGTAGGAGAACATTCAATTTCATTGCATTCAGGAGTATTGTGATCATAATATTTTGGAGATTATTTACCTTCATTAATGACCGAGTCTTGATATGCCTTTTCTATCTTCAACTATAGGTCCTTGGAAGAGGTACATTTTCCTATGATTTATTTGAAATAACCTGAGAGTCCATTCAAGATGGTCTTGAATGATATTGCATTATTCTTCTTTGCTACAAAATTTGATTGATTCTTTGAGGGAACTAATCTATCAACAACTGTATTCTGAACACCTGCTCCTTTTTCCTTCAAATACCCTTTCATCTCTATTCTCCATGTCGAGTAATCTATCTCATCAAACAGGGGAACTTCATCTGCATGTTCATCCATTTGTGTGTCCATGAATCTCCTTCAATCTTGTAAGGATTATGATGAAGGCTTGCTCAGATACCAATTGTTGGACACACCAACCACACTGAGAGGGGGGGGTGAATCAATGTAGGTCTCTTTTTACACTTCTTACAAAAATTTAGTTAGCAATCACCATTCACAAGATCATTACTAATTACTTCCATTCACACTTATTTTCTTGCATGTAAACATATCTCAATGAAATATATTAGCAATAAAGAACCATGCACCATCACAATAAAGAAAACAAGGAACACCAGATATATGTGTAAAATTTTGTATTATGTGTTACATGAGACTACAATCATGAGGTTTTATCAACAACAACTAAAAAGAACAACAAATCCCAAAGAGGACCAACACTCATGCAAGACCCAATGTGCAATTACAAGACCCATCTTGTTGATAGAATCGATCTATAAATAGGTAGATGACTTGTCTATACTGCAACATGCATATGTATGTGGACTCTCTATACTGCAACACACATATGTACACAACCTCTTCCACTCTTAACCTTCGTACATCTTCAGAAAACTAGGGAATCCATTCTTCTACACTTCTGAAACTTTCCTACCTCTATCACATCCACCAGTAACCTATCACCACATCCAACTTATCACTGCAACCAACCTGTGCCATCACCAACCACAAACAAATATGTACCATCCAACAACCTATGCATTCTCCTCATGCATGCACCATCACACAACATAGAAATACCTCAACCACATCATAACATAACCACTCAACCAGCCAACCAACATATATAATATCCAAACATCATAAAAACCATACAAAGAATGCCTCAATCATTCACCATACCATGAGAAAATATAAACATCAAGAAAATATATACCCATACCATAACCTTTGTAGCATATCTGAAACTGTAGAATGCCGATCTGGAACTTTCTTCAAAATTCAGGGACATGGCACTAACATCTACTCAATATTTTATTAGCCTTTTCAAGTATACGCGCCCTGGAATTCTTTAACCCACGTATGTATGCGCCCTGGCCCACTATAGCCTGTGTACAAATTTTGAAAACTAAGGTTTTATGAACCTACAAAACTTTCACCATCAAACTTCCTTGCTAATTCAAACTTGCGGAACTTTTGATGCGTCCATGAGTACCTGCAATGAACCTTTTGTTGAATTTTCAATAAGCTGGGCTTAAGCATGAAGTTCATTCCATTTTATAATTTTACTTAAACCATAGACAATGTTTTGCAACAACCAAGATCACACCATGCACAAGTGCACAAGAAGTATCCCGGAAAACCCTTCACAACAAGGGAAGAAAACCCATCCGATCCTTTGCTATATATTCTTCAATAGAAATACCTCCACCACCATAAATAACTAGCACAAAAAAGGGTTCTTCTCAAACCCTATAATACTAGTGCCCAAGAGAGGTGCACACTTTTCCCAGGAACAAGTGTTTTCTGAAATTTCCAAACTCACACTTGTGATATATTTCCTCAATGGGGAATTTTACCTTTATTTATATTAGACTGAACCTGTCAAAAGTTGTGTCCATTGGAAAACCATGGCCGACCTCAATAACTCATAATATAATTAATAATTACCCTATTAATTATCTTTCACTTTATGGTGGGGCCAACCTTTACCCTTTACATCACAAATAGGGTTACATGTAAGTCTGACTCTTGAACAATATAGCAAGGGATCTCATACACCCACTAGTTCTCAACCACTAGGGGCACATCCATCTGTGCTCAGCCACATGGATGTCCACATCTCTATCTCACTGCATCTCACAGGAGAACCACACTCACAAGTGCTCAACCACTAGGATCACATTCACCTGTGCTTAGCCAATAGCACACCCAAATCAATAGATCTTCTTTCTCACTATGTTACATAGGAGAATCATATGGAGTATCACATCATCTCAAATCTCTGCACAAAGGATTCTAATACATCATTTCATCTCTGTCTTAGAACGATGCACCCAACTCATGGGATTTTCCACACGTTCACCTGTGCTCAGACACATACACGTCTAACTCAACGTATCTTCTTTCTCACTGCATNACACTCACAAGTGCTCAACCACTAGGATCACATTCACCTGTGCTTAGCCAATAGCACACCCAAATCAATAGATCTTCTTTCTCACTATGTTACACAGGAGAATCATATGGAGTATCACATCATCTCAAATCTCTGCACAAAGGATTCTAATACATCATTTCATCTCTGTCTTAGAACGATGCACCCAACTCATGGGATTTTCCACACGTTCACCTGTGCTCAGACACATACACGTCTAACTCAACGTATCTTCTTTCTCACTGCATTATATATGAGAATAATCTAGAGTATCATATCAACTCTCTGCACAAAGGAGGCCAACATAACGTTCCAATTCTGTCTCAGATAGGAACCACACACCCATCTCATGGGCACACCCAACTCATGGGCTTCCTCACCCCACACATGGGCACCCAACATTTCTTCTCCATCTCAGAGAGGAACCACACACCCAACTCATGGGCACACCCAACTCATGGGATTTCTCTCAGGCCAACTTACTCAGTCTATGTCCTAGAGGATGTCTCACACAACTGTAATCATCAACACTCCCTCTCAACTAGGGAGGCATTCTCCATCAGGACAAATCTCGCATGGAAGTAATCGAAATTCATCTTGGTTGTAGTCACCAACACTCCCTCTCAGCTAGAGAGGTATTCTCCACCAATCCAGTTTCTCATGAAAGTACTCAAACTTCATATTGGAAAGCAGTTTGGTGAAGATATCTGCAATCTTCTCATGTGTAGGAAGGTACTGCACATGTACTGATTTCCTTTGCATTATGTCTCTGATATAATGACATTTTATTTCAATGTGTTTTGATCTATCATGAAACATAGGGTTCTCAGAGATATTCACACAAATCTGGTTGTCACAATGAATAATAGTAGGATCCATCTCATGATCGAATTAATCTATCAGAATTTTTTGAAGCCATAGTGCTTCATGGAATGCCACACTCAATGCTATATGCTCTGCTTCTGCAATACTCAAGGCCACAAAGATTTGATTCCTACTGCACTAGGAAACCATGGCAAACCCCAAAGAAAAAAACGACAACTGGATGTGGTCTTCTGGTCCACTATACTCTTTGCCCAATCTGTATTGATATATCCATGAAAACTCAAGTCCACACTGGAGGCATATCTCAGGCCATATCCAATTGTGCCTCGTATATATCTTAATACATATTTTACTGCTATCTCATGAGTCTGTCTTGACTGACTCATGAATTGACTAAGTACATTTACTGCATAGCATGAATTAGGTATGGTGTTAACCATATATATCAGTGATCCAATCAGTTGTGGATCAATCTCGTTTAAATTATCATCATTTATTTTCTTCAAATTCATCACCATCGGTGTAGGCATGGATTTGTATTTAGTCATGCTGAAATTCTTTAATATCCCCTAATGTATATTTTCCTTGACTCAGGAAAATCTCATCGGTCCTCTATCATATTTATTGTCCCAAGAAAAAGTGCATCATACCCAGTCCTTCATCCCAAAATCAGAAGTCAAAGCTTACTTGTATCCAACAACAAGGCTTTCTGAATAAGTCACCAAAATCAGGATCTCATCACCAACAATGTAATAATATAGGTTTGGATCAACAAAACTTTTGATGAAAACAAAAATCATCAAGAATCCATCTATCTAATGTAGTTTCCAACTCATGGATGGTAGTACAGATGGAAGTGTATCGGGCTTACTGGATTAAGTGTCTCATCATAGACAACTCCCTCTATTTGTGATAATCCTCTAGCTACATATCTCACTTATTATTTCTTGATACTTCCATCGGTTGCATGCTTGATTTTATAGATCCACTTGGAAGTCACCACAAACTTCCCTTCTGGTATCTGAATAAAATCTCATACATTTTTTTTAAGATATACTGGTATTCTTATGTCATGTCATATTGCCATACCTATTCACCTATCGCTTCTCCATGACAAGAAGGCTCAGAATCAATGAAGTGGCTCATCACTGAAGGGTATTTCAAAAATATCTTTTGCTTTATTGGGATGTGCCTTGAGGGGATTGTATGTTCCTCTGCCTCTTGCAGATTTTGTTGAGCCTAGGCATGCCTTTTATGCCCTACGGCAATATCTCTGGGCATATCAACTAGAGCATATGGATAGGCTGGAATAATGTCTATCTCCCTCTGAATTGCTGAAGGGGGATAAGGTATTGTCTCACTTTCAATCTCCATCTGAGATTCTCTAGATCTTTGACATGCTATCTCTTCTTCAAAGGCAACATCTTTGTTTGTCTCAATCTTTCTCTGACCAGGGATGTAGGTCTGATATGTCTTTGAAGATTCACTTGTTATCTCATAAATGTATCCTTTCTCCCTAAAGGGTCTAGCTTGGACCTCTTCTATTTGGGTACATGAAAATACACTGGGCACCCAAATATTTTGAAGTGTTCAATCTCGGGCTAAAATCTGGTGAATGCTTCTTCAAAAGTTATGTTTCTTCAAAATTTGGTGAAGAATCCTGTTTTGAACATATACTGTGTCATGCATGCTTCTGCCCATAGAATCATATAAATATTCTGATGATGCATTATTGCATTGGTTGCCTCAATGATGGTTCTATTCATCCTCCTTCTCAAATAGTTTTTACTTCCTATGAAGTATGAAGTATAACCATCTTCCTTTGTTTTTAACCTGCCTGGAACAAGAAAACAAATGAAAGGAAACGAAATAAGAATATTTCCTAAAGGAGAATAATGAGTATATCTCTAGAATCAAAACAATTTAAGGATTGTTTTCATAGCTACAACACCTACTTGTAACGTAGCAACCTTTAGAAATGTAGTTTAGAGGCATGATAATTAAAACAATCAAACCTGGAGTCTTCACTTCTAGTGTGTTGTTCCTCTAAATGCACTGAGATCCCTCTAGATCCATGACTTTGTTGACGGGTGAAATTGACCGTCCGTCAACTGGGAGAGTGGAACCGGTCCGGGGTTGTCTAAATAACCCAAGCCGTTTGGAATGGACCACCCTGACGAGTTTAACAGCTCCGTTGGCCGCTCTAAGGTCTCCTAAGAAAACCAAAGAGAGAAATGATCTGAGCTAAGTAATCTAAACTAAGGAAACTAGAAACTAATAAAATAAACCAAAATCAACTAAAACAAACTAACTTATCTAAATAAAAGAAATTAAACTAAAACAAAGGAAACTAGAAACTAATAAAGCAAACTTAAACTAACTACACTAATCTAACTATAAACTACTAACTATTATATATTTACAAGATACTAATTATGATTATAATAACTCAAATCAACTGCCTAATTATCAGCTGCGTTATTTCTTATTCACAAATGTACAGTATGGACAGCCTACAGATTTGATCAAAACCTGCAAAACTAATTTGCTTGCTGTCCCAAGATAGCAAAGATAACTCTTTTTTGATTTTATGATTTATGAATAAGAAAGTAAACTAACTGAAATTAAAACAAATCAAAATTATATCTATATTAAACTTCTTAATAAAAGCAGTAAACTAAATACTAATTGACCTGGAAATGCTCCAAGTCTGCCCTGCGCAAGATGACTTCTTAAGCTGATTGGAGGAGGGAAACTCACACCGTTAAGTCCTTAAGCTTTTCGGAAACGATCAGCTATGCTGCTTCTTGAAGTATGTTACAGGACAAACAAGACATAAAATAATATCATAACAATTTTCTGATTATAAACTCCTGCAAAAGGGAAAACCTATTATGCAGCAAATCTATGTATTTCAGTTCGATTTATGAAGAAGACGAAGCTATGATTCACAAATTGAACTAACAACTGTTATGTCTTTTATCTATTTGGAAGAAACAAGATATATATGATAGAAACAAAATTATATCATTTGTATTTGATTCAGATAGCTAAAGCAATACTAAACCATAAACAAGTTGATATACAAAACATGGAACAAAGTGTCGATATATTGAAAAGCAAAAGCTATGACAAAACACCAATTCTGCTCCAGTTTGAATCAGAACTCCATATCCTTGTTCTCCCCAACTGAGGATGATAAATTATTACAAAACCATAGGTTTATATAGGTTTCTCACAAGGTAAAACATCCTTGTGAATAATAGTAAACAATTTTACAAAATCTGGGAATAATCCCCAAAATATTCTAAACTAAGCAAATAAAATGCAAGTGAAATCCTTGAGATATCCTCTAACTGCTCAACCATTCAATTGAAAATTCGAATTGACCTATAATAGACAAAAAAAAACAAGTTAGATGGATATTTTATTAAAAAAAATGGTAAAAATCTGCTCCTGTAGACTAGCTACAGAATCAGCTGATTCTGTAGCTGGTCTAATTTGAGAACAGACCTGTTTTAAGTCAATTAAAACTAACATAAATATATTCAAATCATAAAATCAAATATTTAATTACTAATTAAAAACAAGCAAATCACCTAAATCACAATAAAAACAAGCAAATCACCTAAATCACAACAAACCAAAAACTGTTATGCTAATTTAGAAGAAACAAAATCCAAATT
>JASDQU010682531.1:38337-49231 GCA_032191745.1 Picea mariana | reverse complement strand
CGTTTAGGGCCTCAAAATGGCCCCGAAAGTTAAAACTGCTAAAAATAGTAAATTACCAAAATGGCCAGAAAACTGTTTTGAGCCATTTGGAAAAGGTGGGTGGCCACCGATATCCACCTGGATCATCTTCCCATGTTAAACTAAAGATCAATATATTGTCTAAATAGATAGTAATAAAATCATGTATATAGGGTCTTAACACATCATTCATCACTCTCATGAATGTTTCTAGTGCGTTACATAACCCAAATGGCATAAACAACCATTCAAACAAGAATTGCTTGGTCTTGAAAGAAGTTTTCCATATGTCACCTTCTGCAATTTTGATCTGATGGTAACCACTTCACAAGTCCAACTTAGTGAAATACACATAATTATTTAGTTGATATAATAGATCATCTTGTTGGATTTTCAATGAGCTATGGCTCATGTATTCTCTTTAAATTTTGTGTTTAACTATTAATTGAACCATAACTACTGCAACAAGCCAAGATCACAAGAATAATAACCATGCACAAGAACGCAAGAAGTACCATGGAAAACCCTTCTCAACAAGGTAAGAAAATTCAGCCAATATTTTTCTATATTCCTCAAGACAAATACATCCCATACCATCACCAAACCTAGAACACAAGAGCATGTTGTAATTCCCATAATTTCAGACCACAACTTCGAAAATCATGAGATGACACAATGACAAGTGTGTTTCCTCAATGGGGATTCACCTTTATTTATATAAGACTTGTCACATAAAATGATATGTCTATTAGCACAATAGGGACGACCTCAATGACTCAAAATATAATTAATAATTACCATATTAATTATCTTTTACATTAAGGTGGGGCCGACCTATACCCTTTACATTACAATTAGGGTTACAGGTAAGTCTGACTCTTGAAAAATATAGCAAGGGATCTCATAAACCCACTAGTGTTCAACTACTAGGGGAAAATCCATAGGGATGTTCATATCTCTATCTCACTATGTCTCACAAGAGAACCACACTCACTAGTGCTCATCCACTAGGATCATGTTTACCTATGCTCATCCATAGGCATGTAAAAAAAATAGATCTTCTTTCCCACTGCATTACAAAGGAGAGTCATCTGGAGTTCATCATCTCAACTCTCTGCTCAAAGGAGGCTAATACATCAGTTTCATATCTGTCTCATAACAATGCACCTAACTCATGGGAATTTACATGTCCACCTTGTGCTCAGCCATAGGCACGTCCAACTCAGCAGATCTCCTTTATCATTGCGTTACACAAGAGAATCATCTGGAGTTATTCTCAACTCTTTGTAAGGAGGAGGCCATCACTACATTCCATTTCTATCTCAGATAGGAACCACACACCCATCTCATGTGCTCTCTCTTAGATCTGTGTCCTAGAGGATGTCTCACGCAGCTATAATCATCAACACTCCCTCTTAGCTAGGGAGGCATTCTCCACCAAGCCAAGTCACTCATGGAAGTACTCAAACTTTGTCCTGGCTGTAATCATAAACACTCCATATCAACTAGGGAGGTAATCTCTCACCAAGATAGTTTCTCACAGAAGTATTCAAACTTCATATTGGCAAGTGGTTTGGTGAAGATATCTGCAATCTGCTCATGTGTAGGAGAGTACTGGACGGGTACTACTTTCCTCTGCAACATGTCTCTGATATAATGACATTTTATCTCAATGTGTTTTGATCTATAATGAAACATAGGGTTCTCATAGAGCTTCACATAGCTCTGGTTATCACAAGTAATAATAGGATCCACCTCATGATCAAATAAATCTGTCAGGAGACACACTACTTCAGAGATTTCCACACTCAATGCTATATACTCTGGTTCTACGATACTCAAGGTCACATAGCTTTTTTTTCTATTTCACCAAGAAATCATGGCCAACTCCATGGTAAATCAACAATTGGATGTGCTCTTTTAGTCCATTGTACTATATGCTCAATATGTATCGGCATATCCCTAAAAAATGAAGTTCGCACTAGAGGCATATATCAGTCCATATCCAACTGTGCCTCCTATATATCTTAATACATGCTTTATTGTTATCCAGTGAGTCTGTCTCAACTGACTCATGAATTGACTAAGAACATTTGTTGCATAGCATATATCAGGCATGTTGTTAACCGGATACATCAATAATCCAATCAACTGTCAGTACACATGTGGATCAATCTCGTTTGAATCATCATCATTTATTTATTTTCTTCAAATCCATCACCATTGGTGTTGACATGGATTTTCATTCTATCATACTGAACTTCTTTAATATCCCTATTATTACTGAAATTTTGTCTGAAAATGGTTACAGGAATCCAGCATCTCCAAACACTTATTGGTTCATTCATAGCCCCAAAAATGCATTTCCAAAGGGCACAAACTATACAACTAGTTAAAAAAATTAACATGCACAGAAGCACTACAGGAAGTGTGCGCACATGCGCATATCAGAAATGTCAGGAAAGCGCACATACACTCGATGCACGACTGTGTACATAAAAATCCGTGCACACCTGAGAATGACGCATTTATGGTTCTTGTTGGCCCCTCACCCACTTCTTGTTCATCTCCCAAGTCGATTTGACCCTAAAATCTGAGTTGAATCCGAGTGGGGGGTTGATCAAAGACCTAAGGGTGCCCTAAAGGGCCCCTTGTTCACACTAAAGACCGGTTGGATAATGCCTCAAAGATTTTCTATAAAAAGAGGCCATGAGTCCACTATGAATTCAAGAATCTCATTGTATTGTTATGTTTCCTCTATTCTCCTACAAGGAACCTCTTTCCTTCTTGGAGCATACTCACATCATCTCATTAATCTATTCACCTCACCTCTTGAGGGAATAAGCTTGGATTTCTTCACCATTCCCCTTCTCATTAAGCTATTCACCTCACCTCTTGAGGGAATAATCTTGGATTTCTTCACCATTCCCCTTCTAATTTTCTATTTGTAAGAAGAGCTCTCACATAGGGAACTCAAGAGCCCTCCCTTGGAAGAAGAGGGGATCCATAAGTCCGCCTTTTTCTTTGGTGTTTGCCCACTAATATAAATTCTCAATTGGTGGCATGAATATTGGTCAATTGTTTGATTAATTTTGGTTTTAATTTCCTTATGCATTGTAGTTTTGTTTCTTTAGTTGTTATTAGCTCAGTTGTTTATTTATTTCTTCTGATTGATGTGTCTAAATCTTGTACTAACTTATGTCTTGTTTAGCTGACCCAACTAGACATGCAAGTGTCCCTCTTTTGCTCATTCAAGTGGCAAAAAGGATAAAATAGATTGGCGACCATACTAGGGAATGGTATCAATTTCCTCCCTATTTGGGTTGTTTGAGCACTTCCTTCTGACTTATTTACCTTATAGGGATCATAACTGGCCCAGTCCTACCTAGAAAGAGCTGAATTCAGAGCTAGAAGAGGAGAATTTTGTTTAAATTTTCTTCCCAGGTGCATATTAGAATGTGCATGGGTTTTTCATCCCACATACATGTCTTCCAATAATGTGCACCAACAACACTGTGTTTTCCAACGCATTTTACACACAGTGCACCAATAGGTCCTTGTTTCTCTGTGCATTGGCACCACATGCGCCTTTGTCTAAACTAGGGCCCACACACCTGTCCAGAAGATACAACATTGTAAGAGTTTTTTGTAAGATACCACACTGAGATTCCCTCTCCACATGAAGATTTGGTCAAAACATAGGCACTTAGGGGGGTTAAAAAGAACCATATTTCTCCTCTTTTTCTTTCATTTTTCCACATTGATGGCTTGTTTTGATTGTAAAAGTTAAGTTAAGATCATTTTCTATGAAATATCTAAACACTTGCATTGGGACCAGAAATCAAACTTCAATCATTGAGTATGCTCTTCTCTCGCACCATAGAATGATCTTGAGAATCAAAAAAACGATTGAGGGAATATTTCATATCCCTTAAAAACAAAATATTTCGGAAAGGACAAAGCCCCCCTAGGGCCCCTCTTAGTTTCTTTTTTCAAACATCTTAAATTTGTAAGGGCCCATACATGCCCACATGTTGCAAAGATAAGATAGTTTTGAAGCTAATTGCTTAGTTTACATCACTAGGGGAGTTTAAAGATTATTGTAACGGGTCCATACATGCCCACATGCTTTCAATATAGGATAGTATTTTGAAGATTTCTTAGATTAAGTCACATTAGGGAGTTTAAAGGATTAAGTAAGGACCCATATGTCCACATGCTAGTTCTTTAGGGACTTTAAAATTCCACAAGGTCATACCAATGACATCTAGTAATATAGGTAATCAAGACTTGTAAGGACCACACGAAGTCCACATGTTGCAAGGTGACACCTAACTTATTAAAAATTTGGCACATTTCATCACTTGCTCACACACAAAGTCACTACTCACTCACATAATTTCATCTGGAATTGTGGAGGTTGAAGTAGGTTTCCTCCAAAGGGATTCTGAAATGTTCCACTATTTCTTGAAGGAATTATCCACTCCCACTTAATTCAAATGAGATTGGTTCACACCCCCAATATCTCAAACAACCACATCTAAAATTTTCTAAACACTCACTAATTTTTCCTCCACAGGAGGTGCCATAAGAATTTTTTATTCTAGGTAGGATCTCGGGGATAGGCATCCAAATAACTCCCCATTATCCAGTTCTCACATCTTCCAAACATTAGAAGTTGACAAATAGGGAACTTTAAAATCCTCCAAGTCAAGTGTTCCTACACCATAAGGCAGGGAGATACCCGTGAAGGGTTGAAGGATGAGGTCTAGTTGTTTTGTGCATCCCCCCTTGAGGAACCCACCTCTTGGAAGGGATCTAGCCTGTGACCCATTTCTGAGGCCAAAAATCTAAATGCCGCACTTTGACCGAGGTAGCTAGTGGCCAAATTTTAGGATATCTACCTAGGTGAAAATTGTGGGCTGCAATTGCACCCTAATTAGATTTTGTGTAGCTATTGGGAAATATCGCTAGCTCTTTTGGGATATGCACCCTCTACCCCTCATTATAACTGATTATTTCATCCTTCACTAGTTCATCTTCTGGTGGCTTCAGACCCCACTGTTGAGTTCTATTGGAAGGTCCAGTGCTATTTTGAGAGGAAGGGTGTTACGTCTTTTTAGGACATGAGCATTTGTTTTCTTTGTTCTCCCACGTGGAAAAAATGTGCCTACCCACATATATGCTTGATCCAAAAATGAAGGTATTACTGATAAATTGCAAGTTAGTTTAATGTATTTTTTGCATCGGATCGTTAAGAATGAGAAATACATAAACTTATTATATTGTTTGCGGAATATCAAATGTGACTTTTACTTTATGATTATTAATGAATAAATAGATCATCCATTAATATCCATGCTTCAAATTAAGTGAATAGGACAGCAAAATAGAAATAGAAATAGAGACAAGAGGGTGATAACAGAGTTCACCAATCGTTGGCTAGATCTCCGGGCCCGCTTCCAAGTGGATGACCTCTTTATTGCTCTTTAAAATGCTCAAAGTTCTCTTACATAGGCTCTTTGTTGTTACATAATGTGCTTCATATCTGATGTGAAAGACCTCCTTGCTCAGATTCAAGCATGCTCCATCAAATTCCTGTAAAAAACATGGCAAAAATCCCCTCAAAAGATGAGAAAAGGCCAAAATTTACAAACTACCCCTTCAAAACCCTGCATCAAAAAGTCTCCTCAATGCTTCAAAAAGCATTGTTTTTATAGTTTTCAAGCTCATATGAGGAAGTTCAAATTCCCCTGAAAATCTGGCCTCTTTCTGGGATCAAATCCCCCTCCAAATGGCTAAGATATGCTAAAAAAACCAATTTTGGTCCAAAAATCAAGCAAAAATCCACTCTGTATAGTTTAAAAACCACTTTTAATTAAAAATACACAGAGTAGACCCCTTGGGCTATGCGCGCACCCCTTTAGTTCAGTCATATTGTGACCATATGGCCAAGCACTGGCCCTTGGATAGGCTCCAGCCCCTGGTTGTAGGCACTTCCATGGGACCGATAGGTTATGGATATACTTCCGCGCGCTTTCATAAGTGGATAAGCCCCTAGATTTTGGGGTGGATACATAGAACCGTGCCCCAAAATGTGCCCAAAAGATTGTTATATATAGTGGCCCCATGACCTTGGTTATGTGTCATGTCACGCAACCATGGGTTTTGTGTCCTACCAAACTTTACAACATATATATATTTAAATACATTGCATATAATAAGACTCATGTGTGGCGCGTTGGTGTTTGGTTGTTTCCCATTGGACTATGGTGTGTGGTCATGGGTTCAAAATCCATGGACCCCCAAACATGTTTAACACTTGCCATTCAACCCTGCCTGGGTGCCACTTGGCTTCCCATGTCTGGGCCACATGGAACCACCTCACTGGACCAATTTTTTCCATGTGTCAAATTGTGATTGGATCTGCCATCCACATATGCCGAGTCAACTGATGCCACTTTTCACACTGTCATTGGTCCAAGTCTGCATCATGAGGTGTCATTGGTGATGTCATGCTATCTTCATGATGATGTTAGCATTGACTTTTTGCCAGTTTGACCTTTGACTTTTTAGTTGTTTGACCATACGATTAGAATGTGATAACTCTCGCATACGGAGCCCATTTCATAAAGTAAATATATTGTCAGAATCAGTGCAATCATTCAGTCGCAATGGAATGGGTTTCATTCCATTCCAAGAAGTTTGATTTTTGAGCATTTTCTGAGCTTGGGGAGCCTCCTGGATCATTCCTCCCCACTTTGGAAGCTTTTGGACCACCAAAAGTCTGTTTTTACTCAGGTAAGAAGTGAGAGTACTACCTCCCCACTTGTCCTGTATCATCCATTCTTTCTGCTAGGACAATGATCACCTGACTAATCACAATAAACATGAAAACTGAGATAGCATTGTTTATCAAAGTAATCATGTCATTTATCACACAACCATCTAGATTCTTTGTCACATTTTTCAACCATACACCACTGAACAACAACAAACTAAACAATAACACTGAGTATGGGAATGAAAATGACAAAACATGATTCCCCTTTTGAACAGGAACAATAATCAAGTTATGTAGTTGAACCTTATGATGTACCTCCGGTGACACTTCATGGTTATGTGAATCATACTGAACCATCTCATGTTTAGCATCACTAACTTCATGTTTTGTTACAGACATAAATGTTAAACTTTTGCTTGCATTTACCATTCTTTTTAACTATCCTGTAGCTGCAAAAGATCTATCAGTTTTCATGTGATGAGCACGAACAATGTACTCTTTCCCATCTTTCTTGAAGAAATATTTATTTTCCTCCCTATAGAATATAGATTTCCTATCATAAAGGTATGGGATTCCCAGTACAATTCCACATATGTCTAGTGGCACTATATCAAGCTCTACTTCATCATGATACTTAGAAGTGATTGCAAACTTTATTTTACATTGCTTGGTTACTTGCAAATTGTTATCACTGCATATCCATCCCAATGGATATGGTTTAGGATGTGACTTAGTTTCAAGTCCCAAGTTATTTACAACATCTTCACTGATTGGATTGTCTTGTCATCCATTGTCTACAAGAGTATCAATTTTAACATTATGTGTTATAACCCTTATGTGGAAAAGTTCACTCCTTTTACACTCATCATTTACATCAACTGATCTAGAAGAGCTAGTACTTGCAAAAAAATTTATACCTCAGATTCCCATAGCTACAACATGTGTCTCATCATCGGAATATGATCCAAGATCCACTTGAACTGTCACAGTTGTGGTATTATTCCTTCCGTGGTTGGCATACTTCTTTGGCTTCATGTCAAGATGCAAGACCCAACAACAATCTTCATCATGGCCTATTTTCTTGCAATGCTTGCAAGTAGGCTTCTCCTTTCTTGTTGTGGCTGTCTTCTTCTCTTTATCTTTCCCTGCATCCTTTCTTTGCCAAGTATTTGTAGAAACACTATCACCAACATTCCTTTTTCTTGATTCAATGTGAATGGCTTGTACACATACTTCATCAAAGTTAGAAGGATTTAGCATAAGAATAGTGTGCTTGAGATAAGAATGTAAACCACCAATATACTTTAGGAGTGTCTCTTGTGTATATAAAGGAATACCCAAATTTAATGCTTTCTTAAAAAATATCTGAGTATATTCTTGTACACTTGACCTTTTGATTGCCTTAAACATTGTCAATTCATCATTTCTTGTTGCATGTAAGCTAAAGGGTAAAACTATTGTTTTAATGCAATAACAAAATCATTACAAGATGAGATTGTTTTACCACTTTTCTTAAGATCATCTCTAGTTCTTCTTTCCCACCATATGAGAGTTGTGCCTCCCATTTTGAGACTTGCTAGTTGGCTCCTAGTTTCATTATCAACAATCTTTTGTATCATGCAATAGACTTCTAACTGTCTCACCCAATTATCTAGCTTTTCTGCATCTAATTCACTATCATAAGTGGGCAATTGAAACTTTACATCTAGCTTTAATAAAGGCATATAAGAATAATGATGAGTTTTCTTAGGTTTCTTATCCTTGGAGGGATGTACACTTGCTTCACTTGTAGATGACGAGGATGAAGGAGAAGAAAGTTCCGAAGGTCCACCACCTCCAACTCCTCCTTCTGCGCTTACTGAAGATTCACCTTCTTCAACTTCTGGATTTCTTCGCAGTCCTCTTTCCTGATAAACCTCCTCTACCATGGCTTGCATCCATTTAAAGGCCTCGAAGAAATCATCTTCAGATTTGTAGGGACCCAATTTTCTTGGCGAAGACATCTCTTTCTTATGCGGTCTCTTTTGAATCTCTGTGTCAAGAGCCTCAAGTTGGCCTTCTCCTCGCTTGAGTTTTTCTCTGGTGAGCATCCAATGCTTGCAATTCCTATAAAACCTTCAAAACCAAATAATCTGATACCATAAAATTGATCCAAAAACGAAGGTATTACTGATAAATTGCAAGTTAGTTTAATGTACTTTTTGCATCAAATCGTTAATAATGCGAAATACATAAACTTATTATCTTGTTTGCGGAATATCAAGTGTGACTTTTACTTGATGCTTATTAATGAATAAAGAGATCATCCATTAATATCCATGCTGAAAATTAAGAGAATAGGACAACAAAACAGAAAGATAAATAGAGACAAGAGGTTGATAATAGAGTTCACCAATTGTTGGCTATGTATCCGGGCCCGCTTCCAAGTGGATGACCTATTTATTGCTCTTTAAAATTCTCAAAGTTCTCTTACATAGGCTCTTTTTTGTTACATGCTTCAAATCTTCTATGCAAGACCTCCTTTCTCATATTCAAGCATGCTCCATCAAATTTCTCTCAAAAACATGGCAAAACAGCCCCTCAAAACATGAGAAAAAGCCAAAATTTACAAACTCCCCCTTCAAAACCTTGCATCAAAATGTCTCCTCAATGCTTCAAAAAGCTCGGTTTTTATAGTTTTCGGGATCAGATGAGGAATTTCAACTTCCCCTGAAAATATGGCCTCTTTATGCGATCAAATCCCCCTCCAAATGGCCAAGATATGCTAAAAAAAAACAATTATGGTCCAAAAATTAGGCAAAAATCCACTCTGTATAGTTTAAAAAACACTTTTAATTAAAAATACACAAAGTATTCCCCTTGGGCTATGCACGCACCCCTTTAGTTTGGTCATATGGTGACCATATGGACAAGCGTTGGCCCTTGGATAGGCTCCAGCCCCTAGTCATAGGCACTTCCATGGGACCGATGGGTTATGGATATACTTCCACGCGTTTTCATGAGTGGATAAGCCCCTAGATTTTGGGGTGGATACATAGAAATGTACCCCAAAATGCACCCAATAGATTGTTATATATATTGGCCCTGTGCCCTCTGTTATGTTCCGTGTCACGCGACCATAGGCTGGGGCTTATCCCCAACCCCCTCCTTTTTGTGCCCTACCAAACTTTACAACATATATATATTTAAATACATTGCATATAATAAGACTCATGTTTGGTGCGTTGGTGTTTGGTTGTTTCCCAAGGCTTGGAATATGGTGGTTGGTCGGGTTCAAAACCCATGGACCCCCAAACATTTTTAACACTTGCCATTCGACCCTGACTGGGTGTCACGTGGCTACCCATGTCTGGGCCACATGGCACCACCTCATTTGACCAAATTTCACCATGTGTCAAATTTTGATTGGATCTGCCATCCACATTTGCCCAGTCAATTAATGCCACTTGTCACACTGTCATTTGTACAAGTATTCATCATGAGGTTTCATTGGTGATGTCATGCTATCATCATGATGACGTCAACATAGACTTTTTTCCACTTTGACCTTTGACTTTTTAGTTGTTTGCCTATACGATCAAAATGTAATAACTCTCGCATACAGAGCCCATTTGAGAAAGTAAATATATTGCTAGAATGAAAGCGATGAGCTGGTCGCAATGGAATTGGTTTCATTCCATTATGAGAACTTTGATTTTTGAGCATTTTCTGAGCCTGGGGAGCCTCCTGGATCAATGCTTCTTTTCAATTGATTTATGTATGATGTTCTTGTGATTATATGCGATTGTGAGATATATTGTGAAGGTCCAAAATTATACAAAGACTCTTGTTCATTTTATTTCTCTCATCACCATTCAAACACATTCGCTTTGCCAGTAGGACATCATAGGGACCCACAAAATCCTCGTCGTTCCAAACGCTTCCAGAACCTCCCTCCTCTTTTAGGAGGAATTCCTAGTCTTTCCAACTCATCAACTCAACCCTCTCACACCCTTGTGAGTGATACTATATTGGGGTCAACTTTTCTTGATTCCACTTTACTTAGGTCCACTTCCCAAGGTCAACCATCCACTAGCTCTCCTTTACAAGGAA
>JASDQU010682530.1:55089-79770 GCA_032191745.1 Picea mariana | reverse complement strand
TGATCCTTCTCAATCCAAGTCTTTCCTAATAAAAGTGTAAAAGGGGCGTTGTTCTCAACAAATTTAATGACTTCAAATTCTTCTTCAGTCGATGTTTCATGAGCAATCATAGGTATATTAGTAACTCTTCCACATAGGGTTATCATATTTCCTTTAAACAAGCCTATCCTTCCCAATGAAGGTATCATAGTAGGCCTTCCCTAAACTTTCCAAGTTCTTTATGGCATAATTTTCATGTGTGTTTCTTCATCCAATACACAGTCTATGTCGAAGTCTTCTATTCTTGTAACTATGTGATGTTTTTCTTTCAAGATCTCTGGTAAACTGATGTCTTTATGATCATCCATTTATTCTTTTAACTGTACTAACATAGTCTGAGCTTTCTTTGATTCTTTCTCTTTATGATTCTCTAATATGCTCTTAGCCTCTTGACTTTCTTCATATTTTTTTTGTCTCGTGTTCATCTTTTCAACTTTAGCAATCATTCTTGGACAATCCTCAACCTCATGACCAGTAGCTTTAAAACAAAGACAAATAGGACCTGTACCAGGGAATTCCTTAGCAATATGTCCCGGTCTTCTGTAATTATAACACAGTGTCAATCCTCTCTTTGTTTTAAATGATCCCCAACCTCTCCTGTACTGTGCACTGGGGACACAGTGTTGAACTTGCAATCTGCAAAAATTCTTTTTCTTCTAATTGTGCCCTACCATTCATACTAGGACAAAACCTATCAAACATACCTAGATTCATGTTTTCAAAGAAAAAATTTCCACTTATCTTACCCTTACCATAGCACAAAGCTTTAAGATCTGACCTCTTTTCTTCAAATCAGGTTTCTTTCTTAGCATAGACCTTCGCAAGTCAATTAGAATATTGCGCACTACAACAATAGATATATGCACAAAGCTTTCTCTTTTCATTAGTTCCCAACAATCACAGTTTCACGTCCCGACAACGGAACCATTTGTTGGCACAGGGGTAGATCCAGGGTTCAATGCTTCAACAGTTCACCAACAAAACCCTAACTACTGGCCCTTTCAACAACACCTGCAAAGTAGATGAAGTATCACCCGAGGTAGAGGTAGGCGGGGTTGTAGGAATCAGGTTTCTTCAACCAATATGGGACACATATCTGTTACTACAACACTTAGTAGAGCACTTGGACAACCATATTCATTATTTCATGAGTCTCATTCACATCGCATATTAAACCCTTATTACAGATTAGCACAGTAACAATAAAGAACAATCACTTTCAATCACTTAGCACATCGCATTAGCTCGGATATAACATTCATTTATCTTGAATACCATTAAGCACTAAGAAACAATCATCAGATGCATTCATCATACATTATAACAGCAACACTAAGCAAATAAACAACATAATCCACATCGCACAAAGCAGATCAAGACATAGGATATATGTGGTTCACCCTAGTGTGGGGCTACGTCCACCAATTTCTTCTTCTTCTTTATTAGTCTTCAAGCTTCTTACATTTAGTCGCTCCTGTGCACAAAGCCACAGAGCCAAACTCTGCAGAGGACAGGTGCACCAGATCCTCCTTCCCAAAACTAGGTCAAGGCACAGAGCCTATGTTTGCACAAAGCAACTTACAACCTCTTGCACTAAGCCAAAATTAACACTTACAACATATTGTGCACATATACCACCAACCAATTTATGCTTCCTACATCACTTGAATGCTTATTTATACATTTAAAAAAATGCCTAAACATGGGTAAACCCATGGACCGACATCCCATAACCCTTTACATAAACCCTAGTAAACCCTTTGTTGGGTCGACAAGCCCATAGAATAAGTGAGATCTTGCGATCTCAGATCTGCCTAGGTTCTCCATCTTCGACTAGCATGTCGAATTCCCAAAAGTGGTCAAACACGACCAATGTTTCCTAAAAACTTGGTCAAGGGCCAACAATGACCTCACTTAAATCATAAAATTATCTTGAAGGAAGGGATAGAAAATCCTAAACCTCGTGGGGTTCTCCAAGCAAGATAATCAAAGGAAATTGTAGAAACTTACCCTCAAACCAAAGAAAACATGCAAAGATTATTCACCATGAGAAATCCTAGATCACAAACCAAGCCTCCAAATAGAGAAATTCAACTCCTAGCAAGAGCACATGAGCAAACATCACCAATAAAAAAATCATACCAATCCATTGCACAAGAAAATAAGAGGGTTAAAATTTCCTTTAGAGAGAGAATAATGTCTCCATGATCAATTATGAAAAATGAAGTGAGGCTTGCCTCTATTTATAAAAGAAAATTCAAGCTCAGTTTACCCAATTTACAATTAAATCCACTAATTTAGGTTCAAATCCATGTTTTTTTATTGACTTTTACAAAATCTATTTGATTTTTTTCCACATATGCTAAATAATGACCAAAAATGAAAAGATAGAGGAAATTAAGTCCCCAAAGTCTTCTCTAGGGTGTTTATTTGGTGAGCTAGCCTCCAAAGACTAGGGATTTAACTCTTAAGGTTCCACATGATCCCACTAGTCCAAAAAAGTGTGGGGTTCATGTCCAAAAACTCCAACATGTGCAAGACTCAAGTCAAATCAATCATTTCGACCTTGACATCATGCTCCAAAAATGCAATGATTTAGCATGGGGGGTGATGCCATGCAATAATCATCATCCTAGGCCTCTTTCATGGGTCAATGACATCATCAAGTGTGCAACCTTCATCATCAATGCCCCCAAACATGTGGGGCACAACATCCATCTTGTGGGATTCCATTCCCTCATGGAGATCAAAAGTTCCTTAGTACCTCCATGAATGTTGTCACCAAGAAAGATCCTGCAAAGACAAAGAAGGTACGCCCTACAAGGGTCCACAAGTCATATGAATCATGCCAAGTAAATAAATCTTAATACAAGAGCCACCCAAAAAAGTACATCGTATCCCCCCTTCCAAATTAAACACATTCTCAAAGACTTTATGGAATTTACCAAATTTAAATATGGGGGGGTTATCAAAAGTCCCTATTGGGTAAGCCAATTCCCCAAGTCGAGGGGTGTTTCTAAGGTGAACCTTATCTAGGCCATGTGATGAATGTGAGGTGGATGAGGGAGAAAAGTTTTGGTTGGCGTCATTGACATGCAAGGGTGTCATATGGTCTCATCTACATGGGTGCCTTTATGGAGGGTGTGGTGCATCTTTTAGTTACCTTTCATTTGGGGAGAAACCTTTTTCCAATACTTATAATTTCATTTTTCTTTATTTTCTTCAGATATTTTGCAAGTCCCCTTTACAAGATTTCTCTATTTTATGCATTAAATGAATTTCCTTTCAAGTGGGATACTTATAAGTCCTTTTCAAATAGGTGAGGCATTCATTCACACTCAAGACTTAGGACGAGCGCCTAGAAAGGTAGAGCTCAAGTTTTTGGACTATGGATTTTATATCCCTTGTATCCGTACCACTGTCATTTTGATAGTTGTTAGCTTTTATTTATTGACACTAGCTGCAACAACCTTTGGGTCCTCAACCCCTTCTTCCCATAAGAGAATAAGGTATAATCCATTTTTGGGGTACATGTCACCCTAAAACCCAAAAGATGAGGATATGGAGAGGAATGAATATGGAAAGTGACAAAAGATGGTTGAGAATGGCACAATGATCCATCAATAAGGACCCCTAGTAGCACCCCTTTACGTAAGGGTGGAGAACTTACTAGAAACCCCAGGATAACCACCAAGGTGAAAAATGGTAAAAATCATAACTTCCAAGCAAATTTTTCATAATTAGAAAGAAACCTTTGAAACTTATCTAAATGCCCCAAGTATTAAAACGATACTTTCCGTGAAACTTGACGAGTACCTCATGAAGCAAGACCTATCTCCCTCTATGGAAAAGGTCAATATGGTGGACACTACTATGTGGCTGATGATGATGGTGAAGCATGGTAAAGAAGAGGGGCTTTATGGGATGTGTTGTCCATCCAACTCTCGACACTCCATGTATGCAACCATCAGGCCTTGAGACATCATGTCCTTATTTATCCCTAGGCTGGGGGGTAATAGGTACTGTAAGCAGTTCTCACTTTTGGTCACTCTTGTGATTCTCTAGGAAAAGTCACTATGGTTACCACTTCAGAATCAATAACCAAGCAAAATAGTCATGGGTAAATACTACATGTGTGCACAAGTAATACAAGCTCGAAATTAGAGAGAAGTGGTGTCACCCCAAAGAATTACCACTTCACTCTAGAACCCTAATACATGTAATAATCCCACTAAAAAAGTGAAGAGGGGATATTTAATCCACTTTCCTAGCTTGACCTCATGATTGAAATTTGTGTTAGAGGTTCTTTCTTGAAAAATGCTCTCTACTACTACTAGATTTTTCACTCACTCATTAATTTTCTAGTTTGGTTTTATGGAATTTGAGAGTTTACTCTTCAATCCTACTCCAAGGCCCTAGACTTAAGATATGTTTGTTTTCTAAAAAAAAAAATCTAACTAATTTTAAATTAATCTCTTTTCTTTTTAATGGTTGTTGATTACTCAAAATGGTATAGAATAGACTTAGTGGTGTTTCTGACTCTTTTCAAATACAAAAAAAAGTATTGAAATGAAAGAAATGTAATTATTTTCTCTTCGATGAAAAATAATTAAAGGAAAAGAGGTTTCTTTTTCTCAAATCAAAAGAAGGCCAACAATCACTCAATCCAAATATGATTTTCAATGAATTCCACGAGAGATTTTATATCTAAAAATTCAAATCTAATAGCTACCAATGTAACTTTCCAAGAAAACCCCAAAATGATCAAGAAATATCACCATGCATTATGAAATTTCTTCTTTGATTTCACTTAAAATACAAATGAAAACTAAGAATGCAAAATGCAATATGATCAGACAATGAGATGCACTATAAGTTTGGAAAGGTCACTATTCACAAGCTGAGATCAATGCAAACCACCTAAAATTGAAAAATGTTATGTGAGGCTTCTAAATCCACTTGATGAACCAAATGAGACAAGAAGCACATAACCATGACACATAGGCCAATTACCGATAAATTGCAACCTCTCCAAGCCAAGAAACAACCAAATATAAAGACAACATATTGAAAAACTTCCAAAAAGACACCTATAGGATTCAACCATGGGTTTCTTCTTAGCAACAAGCAACCAAATCGGCTTGGCCATGGGTTATCAATATGAAAAAAGAAACCATAAGGACTAGATGTGTGTTGAATAAAGGAAATACATGAATGATCATGAGATTTATAAGGGACAAAAGTGGTCATAGTGTAAATTGAGGAAAAACTTAGAGATTCAACCTAGATCTGAGGGAATTTAGACTTGCATGCAATTGGTATCAATCAACAAACAACACACCTGTAATACCTCACAAGGATGAAAAATAATCAAGGAAACTACTCAAAAACCAAGGAATAAAACCAATTTATTCCCCAATAGAGTCACCAATTCTATTTTAGAGAAAATCATCTACATATAGACAATCCCTCTCATTGGCCTTATTACAGTCAGTGGGAAACCGTAGGATAGAGCACTATGGTTTCCACCAAGTTCCAATATATACACACAAAATATGATAAGATAAATGAGAAGGAAGATATCATACATTTTCCCAATGGTTGTCCAATTGTATCCTTATGAAGAAGATCCTTAGATCCAACTCCTACATAGCCTCTTGCACCTTATACCTACACACAAGACAATAAACAGGCCTTCCTCAAACCTTTT
The DNA here is from genome assembly GCA_032191745.1 of Picea mariana. Classification (NCBI taxonomy): domain Eukaryota; kingdom Viridiplantae; phylum Streptophyta; class Pinopsida; order Pinales; family Pinaceae; genus Picea; species Picea mariana. Next base: position 74,021 of record JASDQU010682530.1, on the reverse strand, counting down.
GGCACATAAAATGTAATTGTATGCAAATAAATATCATCTAATACCTCAAGTAATACTAGGTCTACCAAACTTAAACCAACATCATCACATCAAGGATTTAACACATTTTTGGAGAGTGAAATGAACATAGATCTATATTGATAAAATGAGTTACAACAAGTATAGATTAGCTTGAGTTGCTTGTTTCACTCCTTACTCCGAGTTCCTTGAGCTCTCCCTTAGTTACCCTTTCTTTTCTAGCGAAGTGAATTTACTCATTGTATCATGTCAAGAGGATAATGAACTCTCTCTCACCTAGGATTTCAATCTCCACTCGTGTTAATGCCCAACACCCAACACTATATCAATGTGATGACAAAGGACTATCTAGTTAATCTCCATCAACATGATGAATTTTGATACTTAATTCGTAGGTGTGATATTAGGTGATTTTTCCCCTAATTGGGCCTATCGTTATAGGACTGTAGAGATTCTTGGAGATATGTTCAAGGCATGTGAACTAAACAAAACCAAGCCATGCACAAGTTCTATGTTCAATAATGGATCACAACCAACCTAATTCTCATTGATATCCTTAGAACTCTCTAAGTCTAGAATATCGAGGGTGTGGTTGTAGGTTCTGTATATTAAACCTATGACTCCCTATGGTTGACCACTCTTCTTGTAGGAAAATCATGTCAAGGCTCAAACATGGTAATTTACAAGCAATTCCTTTAGTACAACTTATGATTTTGACATCATAACATCATGATTTTCTCTTCAAGGCCTATGGTGACAAATACAAGTGTAACACTAAGAAGGGGTGGTTATTGGGGTATTTCATTTTAGGTGTCTAATGGCCTTGTGTGGAAATTTGGTTTTGGTTGGGGAAATCTTGTTGAAATGGAGGTTGATTTCCCTAATAGTTGGTGTGATGAGGGGGATTTCCTTGGGTGTCTTGTTTCATACATATATGATTGAGATTATTTTGTTGACTAATTTTACTGTGACCTTGGATAGGTTATTCATTATTTTTTTGTTTATAGTTGGGTTTAGGGGGTATTCCCCTATGCTATACAAAGAAAGGTGGGTTGTTGACAAAGTTTACCTCTTGTGTCAATGGTGGATGTGTAGGAGGTGGGGTGATGTATAGGAAACCTATATTGGGGTATTCTCTTTTACATGTTTGAAGTGGAGAGTGTGGGGTGGGGTGGTACCTTGGTGTTAATGTACAGGGAGGGTGGGGAATGAAGGGTAGTGCTAGACTATAGGAGGTTTTGGGTTTGTACTAGTGAAGTGGACCTAATGAGGGATGGGTTGTTCCATATATGATAAGTTCAACATGTGGCTTACCTAGTGGTGATGGATCATGTTGGATGAATCTAATAATACCATAAACCACATTGCCTAATATGGTGGTCACTAGGTGAAATGGGGTGCATTGGGAATGTAAATGTTCATACAATTCATCTTTCTGCACATTACATCTAGTCTGAGGAAAATTTTGATTACATCATCATTGATTTGGGAATCGGAGAAAATAAATTCTCATGTTATTCACGGAAATGAAGATTTAATGAACCACATTTGGAGTAATTTTTAGGGTAAGGTTATGTGCTTATATAAGCAAGGATGGTGTCTCCATTAGTGTATATGTTAAATTATTAGGGTTGTAGTATACTACCTCAAAGTGGTGAGGAGTTCTTTGTCAGTTTCTTAATGAACATGTAGGTTAAAAACTTAGTTGCAATGGTTTTGAATTCATCAAACTTCCCTGTGTGGATTTCAATGCACCAATTGTCAATCGATCCAGTTGATATCTGTTGAAAACACTTGAGTCGATTGATGTCATATTTGATGTTTTTTGGTCCACACAATAAGTGGTATGTGGTGATGCGTATTCCTATATATTCATTGAATTTTCAACAAAATTTGGTTAATCAAAGGGGAGTTTATGGGACATGCCATCCCAATAGTCATTATGTGCAATGGGGTCATTGGTGAATTGAATGAGATTTGAAAAATTGAGGGAGCCAAAATATGGTATATGAACTATCATGTTGGTATCAATGATTCTTAGTGGGCATCCACCTAGTGAGGGAGGATGATGTATCTACACTGAGAGGGAGAAGGATTTACCTAAATTAGTGTAATTATCTATGTCATGATATATTTCAATGTCAACAAGAATGGGATATTCCATGAAAAAGGGGTCTTCTATGTTTTTAATGAGTCCTAGATGTGTAATGGTATCTATGGGAGGAGGGTCGACGAGGGGGATATAGCATCCCTCTATTCCTGTGGTATGTTTTTATTCAAGTCCTTTTTTGTCTTGAAAAAAACCAAGATGTTGGGGATTATCCCCTACTAGCCTGCTAGTGTCTTAAGCTATTAAAATCCACTATGAGAATGTGGTGTGGTGTATGGAGTAACATGAATTTAAACTAAAATTTCAAATATTTGTGCTTGTGAAAACAAGATGTATATTTTAAATGTAATGGATTCATATGAGTTTTTGAAAAAATTAAAAGCATGCCCTTGTCACTCTAATGACCTTCCACTCAATTTATAACTAGGTATTCTTAAAGATCTCAATTATTATGATGAGGGCCATTAAACATAACAAGTGAAGGTGAGATATAGGCATTTATAGTGAAGGGAAATGGGGGAAACTCCTAGTGGTTGACAATTGTCTACCTTGGGTTCTATCATAGCCCATGAAAAATGTTAAAAACTAATATCAGAATAACATAAAAACCTCAGAATAAGTACTCAGTGCCTTGACAAAGAGATAAATTTAGATAATAAGCCTCTTCGAGGGGGAAACCTCCTTATGCATCATATGAATTTACAATTACCATATGATTCAAAATGAAAAGATATCCTTGGTATATATAGGAGACTAGGAGGTACAATTACAACTAATGGACCTAAGATGAAATAAATAAAATAACAATACTAATGTAATATGCCACAATTAAGGGGTCATGTGCCACGAATTAGGGCTTAGCATGCCCCTTCCCTTCAGACAAGTGTTGTCCTCAACACTTGAGTAGTTCTATATGCTTCTTTATAAAATACTCATCTTCCCACGTGGAATATTCAACATGAAGTTTATTCCACTTAATGAGATACTCTGAAATTGATCTATTCCTTAGTTGGTGAATTCTTGTGTCAGTGATAGCTTCAGGCTTGAATATAATTTTTTCTTCCTACTCAAGTTTTGGAAGTATATTTTGAACTGGTATCGTGTCTCCTATAATATTCTTTTATCATGAAACATGGAAAACATGGTGTACTTGCGAAGATGCAGGCAACTCCAATTTGTATGCCATAGTACCAATATTTTGCAACACCTTATAAGAGACATAGTACTTTGGTGATAATTTATTATCATTCTTAGATTTCTTGAGGGACATTTGTTTGTATGGTTGTAGTCTTAAAAATACCCAATCCCCCGCTTCAAAACTTCTTTCACTGCGATGCTCATATGCCTTTTGTTTCATGTGATTTTGTGCCATGGTCAGGTTGTCCTTTAAGAGTTGGAGAACTTGTTGTTGATGCTCGATGTGATATTCCACTGCTTGAAACTTAGATTTTTCTTTTAGATAAGAAGTGATGGATGGTGGGTGATATCCATAAAGTGCCATAAATTATGTCATTTTTGCTGCAGTATGAAAGGAAGTGTTATACCACCATTCTGCTAAGGGTAACCACTTGAACCATTGCTTTTTTTTATTAGAGACAAAGCAATGAAGGTATCCTTGTAGGAATTTGTTAACTATCTCATATTGTCTATGATATTGAGAATGATAAGATGAGCTATGAGCCAATTGAGTACCCAAACAAGAAAATATTTTTTTCCAAAAATGTCTAGTGAATATGGGATCTCTGTCACATACAATAATATTTGGGCTTCCATGTAGCTTTTGAGCTGTCTCCGTGAATGTGATAGCAACTATACTAGATTTGAAAGGATGAGAGAGTGCACAAAAGTGTGCTTACTTGGTAAGTCTATCAACAATCACCATGATGACACTCTTTCCTTCATACTTTGGTAACCCTGTGATGAAATCCATGGAAACCTCCTCCCAATGCTGACTTGGAATGGATAATGGTGGTAAAAGACCTGGGGTCTTAAATTTTTCCACCTTATTTTGTTGGAAAAACAAAAGTTCTACCACAAACCTTTAAACATCATTTTTAAGGCCATCCCAAAAAAATTCCCTCTTGAACCTATGATAGGTTTTCAAAAATCTTGAGTTCCCTCCTACCGGAGAGGTGTGCAATTCCAAAAGTACCTTTTGTTTGAGTTGGGAGTTCTTACATAAATATAAGCTATCTTTGTACCATAGTGAATCATTTTTCCATGTAAATGTATCAGATGCACTGGAATACCACTGCAACCTTTGAATGAGAGTCCACACTTCTTCGTCATTCTTACATTCATCCCTTCTATTATCCAATTAGGTTGGATGATAGAGATAGCACAGAGGAATTCCTCAAGATATTCATCATTTCTCGAGAGTGCATCTTCCACAAAAATTTTCTTCCTCTTTTCTAGCTGATTTCAAAGTCATAACCCAACATATTGGTCACCCATTTTTGTTTCTCTTCTGAAGACAATCTTTGTTCCAAGGAAGTATCTAAGATTGTCATGATCTTTTTTTACCTTGAAGTTCCTACCTATTATGTAAGGGTGCCATTGCTTCAATGCATGTAGTATTTTCATCATTTCCTTCTCATAAATGGGTTTGTGTAATTTCTTTCCCTTGAGTGGTTGAATTTTGAAAGAAAGGATCCTTCCTTCTTGCATTAGAACTACACCAATGCCATTTCCTTTCCTCACATTCCATAATAAAGGTTTTTGTGAATTCTGGTGTGGTCAAGACAGGAGCTTTGCACATTTCCTCTTTAAGTTGTTCAAAATCTTGATTTTCCTCTGGAGTCCATGAAAATGAATCATTTTTAGTTAATGCAGTTAGAGGTGTTGTTATTCTTCCATAGTTAGGAACAAACTTGCAGTAGTAACCTGTGAAACCCAAAAATCCTCTAAGATTATTCAATATTTTTTGAATCGACTAGTCCATCATGGATTTAATATTGTTAGGGTCTACCTTGACACCTTCATGATATACAATATGACTCAAATACTCTACCTCCTTCACCTCAAAGAAAAATTTGTACGGTTTGACATATAATTGTTGCTCCTTTAGTAGTTGTAACACCCTGTCAACATGTCAAACATGATCTTCCCAAGACTTGCTATAGATTAGTATATCATCAAAAAATATTAACACAAATTTTCAAAGGAAGGGATTGAAAATGGAATTCATCAACCCTNTAAGGAAAAAAGGCATGACTAAAAATTCATAATGGCCTTCATGATTTCTTAATGCTATTTTTGGAATATCTTCTTCCTTCATTCTAATTTGATGATACCCTGAGCGGAGATCCAAATTTGTGAAGTAGATTGCTCCATGTAGTTCATCAAACAATTCATCAATGATGAGAATGGGAAACTTATCTTTAATCGTGATCTTGTTGAGCTCTCTATAATATGAACACATATGCCATGACCCCTCTTTCGTGGGTACCATTACCACTAGTGCAGAGTAAGAACTTTGGATAGGTCTAATAATTCCATTCTATAACATTTCTTCAACCATACACTCAATTTCACTCTTTTGGGAATAAGGGTATTTGTAAGGCCTGATGTTAGGAGGATCACTACCAGGAATTAAGTGAATAACATGATCATGATCACGAATGGGTGGAAGAGCTTTGAAAATGTCTTCAAATACTTTGGAATGCTTATCAATGATCCCTTGGAGATATAAGGGAATAAATTTCTTATATGTTTGAACATCTAGTGAGCATAGTTGTACAATTACACCATGATTCCCCTTTTTCAATAATTTTGGCATTCCATCAGAGCTTACCACCTTACTGGGTTTCTATGTGATACCATTTAACTCAAATTTCTTTCCTTCCAATGAAAGTTTCATGAAAAGTTATTGAAAATTAAAATCCACGGTTCCCAATTATAGTAACCATTAGACCCCTAGTATGACATCAACACCACCCATGGCTATAGAAATCATTGAAATATTCATTACATATTCCCCCATAGTAAGATTGATCTTATGGCATTTTCCTGAGCAATTGATAGTTCCTCCATTTTCAATCATTACTTGAAACTCTGGCACTGGATATATAAATCAATTGAGAGCTTTGGCTAATTTGCAATGAATGAAATTATGAGTACTACCATAATTAATCATCATTGTTACCTTTTTTCTTCTTGATATATCCTTCGATCTTGAGGTTTTGAGGAGTGTTAATTCCAGCCAATACATGACATGATATGGTGGGAGTAATCTCTTCGGAAAAAATCTCTTCTACATATTCATATTGAGATGGTTCTTGTTCTTGTTCTTTTTCTCCTTCCTCTTCACAATCTATGTAGAATAATTTCTTCTCACCACTCCTATGTTCCTCACTATACTTGTTGTCACAATTAAAGAATAATCCTTTTTCTTTTCTTTCCTCCAATTGTTGAGGTGTTACCCTTGTAGGTTGAGGTGGTTTAGAAGAAGGAACATTATTCTCTCAATAGACATTTGGGGTGGTCCTTTTAGTAGCCATAGCGATATTTTTACTTTCAAAATTTATCACCACCTTCACCACATTCTCCAATGATTTGTGTTCCTAAAGGAAAACCTCATGTTGAATGTTATCCTTTAAATTTCCTATGAAGACATCAATTAGGTGCTCATTTGGAATATATGTTACCTTTATATTAAATCTTTGGAAGTTCTCAATGTGCTCCACAACTAAACCCTTTTTCTCAAGATTTATCAATTGGCTAAAAAAGGTATTTCTCCCTATATCCTCATAGTGTGTTATCATTTCTTCCATGAAAATTTGTCCAAGTGACAAGTGATTTGCAAAAACAAATCCATCGATACCACACAAATTGATTATGTTCTAAATATAAGGATGGAATTCATACCTTTTGTGTTTGAGGCACATCATGTAGATCAAAGAAGTGATCCATTTGGAGTATCCATGTGATTGGATCCTTTCCATCAAACTTTCTCATATCGATATTAGGAAACCGGTTGGTCTTCAACCCAAAGATGGAGTTCCTCTAGTCTTTATTCATATTCCTTGTGTCCTCATCATGAATTTCATGGGATACATTGTCACTTTCAGGTGGCCTCTCTATTAGTAAATTTTTCAACCCTTTGATGATCTCCTCTTTTAAGCCATCCATCTAAGTATACATCATCACTTCCAACTTAGCTTCAGTTGAATCCATCATCCTTTTTAGTTCATCATTTTTTACTTCATTCTTTTGTAAATAATCTATGTCCTTTCACATTTCTTCACCTTCATCAAGAGTCCAAGTAGGACTATCTGAGAGATTATTTTGTGTATATGTTCCCTTTTTTGGTGGCATGTTGGCCATGTATCACTTTTAAAACCATGATTTGGAGATTGTTATGCTAGCTAACATTTCTTCTTCTCTAGATCTCCAATTTTAGCCCTTCCGAGTCTAAAAATTATACCTGAGGTAGTCTGATGGGTCTTCTTTCCATCCCCATAGTTTAGACCAAGATTGGATTCTCCAATAGAATTCTATGATAACTTTCCCAAGATGTGATGATTTTGTTTTCCTTTCAGGAGAACGAACTTGTATAGATTTTCACGTGTCACTTTCTTCATTTCATAAATTTAAATTCATACCTGAAAAAAAATAGGTATATAACCTAACCAATGAAACATGTATCACTCAAATTGGATATTTTTAGCTTCAAATATAACAATTTTTCTAAGAACACGTGTTTTATACTAAAATTTGGACCAGACAAAAAGCCTAATTTCCTCAGGGAATAAATTTCAGAGTAAAATGAATCAAGGGATGAAATTTGTACACAATATACTTCACTATTCTACCTTTGTACTATAAAAAATTTAGAACCTACAATCAAGACAAAAAAAATTGGGAGAAAAAATTCCAAGATGAATTGTTTCAGACTAGTCACAAACCCTAACTTGAACAGAATGTATCTCCAAAACATTAACTAACCAAGATCTGAAATTTGGACCCACTTTAGCTCTATATATCACCTCTACACCATATAAATTCCATATCGTGAAACCTTCAATAAAAAGAGTTGTAGAGAAAATTTCAAGAAGACTTGTTTTGAAGAAGCTAGTCCCAAGGATTGTCTAGATCTGATACCAAATGTTAAGAACCAAATATCAAAATAGCACAAAAACCCAAGAATAAGTACTCAGTGCCTTGAAAAAGAGATAAATTCAGATAATAATCCTCTTTGAGGGGAAAACCTCCTTATACATCATATGAATTCACAATTACCATATGATTCCAAATGAAAAGGTCTCCTTCGTATATATAGGAGACTAGGAGGTACAATTACAACTAATGGACCCAAGATGACATATATAAAATAACAATACTAATGTAATATTCCCCAATTAAGGGGTCATGTGCCTCAAATTCGGGTTTAACAAAAACCACTCCATGATAGTCCTAATTTGGACCAATACGATACCTTTCAAAAATTCAAAAAAGGGATTTGGCCTCTAGTAATCAAGGGTTGTAATAAAAATATAGGTAGCTCAACCAAATTATATATTATGAGGGAAATCACTATATGGCATGGGGTAAACCACAACGGACGGAAATGACTGCAGAAATAAACTCTAATCTCAAGTATTTTATATAAACAAACATGCTAACAAGACAAGATAAAGAGCTTGCCTCATCTGGATGTTCGATGAAGTCCATCGTCTTACACTCGACTCAAATCCATGTACTTGCAACTTGTCCTTAACAACCAATATACGCAAGCATATGGTGAAAATATATAAAGTTAGCACATTTAATAGCATAATCCATCAATATTCATAACAAATATTCCCATGGAATAACAATTCAAATATTTGCAAGACATTAATTAGATGAGAAAAGAATATTTCTACTATAATATGATCAACAAAAGTTCATGAATGAAAAACTTTGATGTCGACACATCTCATAACCAAGAAACTAAGTCCCTTCTAGCTAGGCCTCCACCACTTCAATCCTCCACCAAAGGAAAGCTCATATAAGAGAGACAATGAGGTTTTCCATCAAAGGGGGAAGATCTTGGGGGATGAACAATGTGTTCAGACTTTAAAGGACAAAGGGATGCAAACTCAATATGAAGTGAATAATTTCTCTAGAGTAACTTTTCTCTCAAAAGTTGAATTCTTCTCATCTTCCACATCTTGGATATGGCCCATTTATAGCCTTCAAATGGAACTGAAGGGCCAAGTCGAAACATTTCCACTATATGGAAGGTCAAGGATCATGGATCTCTTGACGTGGCATGGAAACCAGACACCATTTTTTAATTTTGGGCACAAAACCCGATGTACGCAGGGTGTAATGGTGCAACCTACGTATACACATGTTGTATAGTTGTTAGGGCGTGTATATGTGGAAAAATATTATTTTTAGCTATGGGAACTACAAAAAGACACTTCAAGTCTACATAGGGAAATGGAAAATGTCTTCTGAGCAAGTTTCATGGGGTGAGGAAAATGTTTCTATAATAGATTCCCCCTAATGTGTCAAGTCATAGGAGTATCTGTGATGGCCAAAATGCATTATAATTCCCAGAAGTGGAGTAATGGAGACCCAGCTAGACAAACTAGTTTCTCATAAGAATATTTTAATCGATGTGCTGTAGATCCATGTGGAAATATACCAAGCCGTTGTTCATGGCCATGAATAGGAAATACAAAGTAAATACATGCCATAGGTTGTCATAGTCACAAACAAGACCCAGTGAAAACCAGTCTCAAAATAAATCTGAATATATCTCTATAGAATGGATTACAATCTGATCTCCCATGATCATTGAATTCATATAGGTACTGGTCTAATGAATGATAGCAACAACTTAGGAAAGCTACAACTATAAAATGATGTCTTCAAGTCTTCTACACGATCCACCAAAGGTGCAAGTCTACATCATGTGAATAGAGGAGTTGAGGTCGAACATAATGAGTTTTCGTTTGATTATCGATCATTAAGGTATACCATTAACAAACGTGAGACAACCTACCGATAATGAAAATAACTATCAAGGCACTGAGTACATTCTTACAAGTGTGCATACAGGTGTTGAGTTTGAACAATTGAAGAATCCATCAATCATGAGACATTGATGTATTCCCAACTGTCGATGGTGAGATAACCTTCCACTGATGACTGCAAGCCTCTAGGTACTCATAGGACTCTAGGCCTCATTTCCAGAATAGATGAGATGAAGTCGATGGAAGAAAAGTCGTTGAAAGGAGAGAATTAAGGAATTTCTCATCATTCAGCATGAGGTACAAAGCAATAGATTTATGATTTGGAGGAACTCGAACAAAGATGATGTTCATGAACCAATGACCCTATGCATCTCTCGCATGCACCATATGCAAGTAGTGCACGAAAGAGACCCTTTGAATAGTAGCGGATAAGAAAAATTGTCGACAAAGGCGAGGAAACCAGCAATAAGGATAATGGCATCCAAGACATTGAATGAATCCCAATGTGTGAATATATTGGTTGTTGTCGAAGACAAGGGAAATCCCCCAGTCAGTGACCAATGAGGAGATGTCAACTGTTGGGTTCAAGTTTACTTGCCCATAAATAAATTAGGATCGGGGTGCATGGTAGGAGTTCAACTTCATCTAATTCTGAGATACACTGAGGGTATGGCTAACATGCAAAGTCAAGAGTTATGAGAAATGGTCAACACAGTCTTATAGACATCCTTTGAATGAAATCATGAGGCATATGTAGGACTCTGACAACATATACTTGATAATGAAACTTTGTGATGCAAGAGGCACCAATAAAACTCTCCATAGGGAATGGAAGAGTAACCAGTCGGAGGAGTAAAATCTAAGTAACAAGATCAGATTCCTAATTTCATGCTAAACCCAAAATTTGGATGAAAAATGGACTCAAAATTTTATGCTCTGTTCAAAGGAGACACCACTACTGCCAACATGAGATAATATTCTTTTCTCACCCGTCTTTTTTTTTGTTTCTTCATAGACAAATGAATTTTATGATATAGAGGAGGAAATGATTGTCACGAGTAAGAAACTAGTTCCAATAGTGGAACATACCTATTATCAATGTAAGGAGGTGCATGCAGGATATGGACACTCGGGGGAATGTTTCCTCTTGGGGTACAGGGTGTCACGCTGTGAAGGATATAAACAAGGCTCTTCTTGGCTAATGATGCAAACTGTTGAGGTAGTAGGATTATAGCGAGAAAGCGGGAACCAGAAATAGGATCAATACTACAAGAAAGAGAATGAGGTGGAATTACAACTTAACTCCAAAGAATGTACTTTTTCGAAAATTTAGTCTCCTAGGCCCGAAAAAGTATAAAGCAATACCCAAGAAAACTCTTCTAGCCACTAGTGACTAGAGTATTCATTTTTCGATATTAATATACTTGGTTTGAAAAAGGGTCAAACTTACACCAAATAGACATCCTTTCAAATCCAATTAACGAGTGTGAAAGAGAGAAGCTCACTCGACAATATTTTCGATTTTTGATGGATTCGGAAAACAGATTAACCAAGACTCGGTGATATTGTTCTAGGCAACATATCACAGGGGAGGCTAGGGCTCCCATGCAAGACTTTTGTGGAAAGTCCGCAAGTCACAGATAGCTGACACAAGCTTGGGAAAACCCAAAGCTTTCCAAGTCGACTAGGATAAAATACTTGCAAAGGTTACCTTTTCTACAATATATCAAAGAATTCCTCTTATCCAAAAGTGTGTATAAGAAGGAGGTCGATTCTCCACAAGATCATTCCATTCAATGAAAAATTCCCTAGGAATTGGAGGGAGCATATTCGGAGAGAGTGGAATTCTTCCTTGTTCATAAGGTACAAGACTAGAAATGCTAATGACATCGTCCAAATACGCATCACCTCTCAAAATAGGAGTGGTGTTGGTCAAATATTTCATCGGTATGACAACTGTATCAATCAAAGAAGGATTAAGGTGTTGGGAAAACAATGACGAATCAGAACCCAAAGGGATATCAGACAAGGATTGTGCTTGTTGTACCATGATAATAGAAGGGAAAATACGAGTAAGGTGATTCCCTTTGCAAATCCTACAAAGAAACTTGGGCTTATGTCCTAAACGTCAAGGCTTCTCAATCGTATGAATGCCCCTGGCGTGACTTACAGTGGTTGGTAACATGATCTCAAGATGACTTGCAGAGGCTAGTAGCTCATCTCCAACATGATTTATAGAGGTTCGTGATGAATCCCCATTATGGATAGCAAAGGTTGGTGATGTATGTCCAGTGTGACTAATAGTGACTATAGTTGTGCCTCCAACATGACTTGCAGTGGTTGGTTGCTAGTTTTCAACATGACTTGCAGATTTTGTTGACCAATCTCCAACATGACTAACAAATGTTGGTGATATAATGCTAATATGACTTGCAGTGACTAGACTTGCAATGGTTGGTTGTGGAATTTGAGACCAAGGTCCCGCGAAAGACTGGTTTTGGGATATTGTGGGTGATAATATTCTTTTCTCACCTGTCTTTTTTTTTGTTTCTTCATAGACAAATGAATTTTATGATATAGAAGAGGAAATGAGTGTTGCGAGTAAGAAACTAGTTCCAACAATGGAACATACCTATTCTCAATGTAAGGAGGTGCATGTAGGATATGGAAACCTGGGGGAATGTTTCCTCTTGGGGTACAGGGTGTCACGCTATGAAGGATATAAACAAGGCTCTTCTTGGCTAATTCTACAAACTGCTGAGGTAGTAGGATTATAGCAAGAAAGCAGGAACCAGAAATAGGATCAATACTACAAGAAAGAGAAAGAGGTGGAATTACAACTTAACTCCAAAGAATGTCCTTTTTCAAAAATTTAGTCTCCTAGGCCCGAAAAAGTATAAAACAATACCCAGGAGAACTCTTCTAGCCACTAGTGACTAGAGTATTCCTTTTTCGAAATTAGTCTATTTGGTCTGAAAAAGGGTCAAACTTACACCAAATAGACGTCCTTTCAAATCCAATTAACGAGTGTGAAAGAAAGAAGCTTACTCAACAATATTTTTGATTTTTAATGGATTCAGAAAAGAGATTAACCAAGACTCAGTGATATTGTTCTAGGCAGCATATCACAGGGGAGGTCAGGGCTCCCATGCAGGACTTCTATGGAAAGTCAGCAAGTCACAGATAGCTAACACAAGCTTGGGAAAACCCAAAGCTTTCCAAGTCGAGGAGGATAAAATACTTACAGAGGTTACCTTTTCTACAATATATTGAAGAATTCCCCTTATCCGAAAGGGTGTATAAGAAGGAGGTTGTTGCTCCACAAGATCATTCCATTCAATGGAAACTTCCATAGGAATTGGAGGGAGCATATTTAGAGAGAGTGGAATTCTCCCTTGTTTAGAAGGTACAGGACTAGAAATGCTAATGACATGGTCCAAAGACGCATCACCTCTCAAAATAGGAGTGGTGTTGGCCGAAGATTTCATCGATACGACAACTTTATCAATCAAAGAAGGATTAGGATGTTGGGAAACCAATGATGAATCAGAACCCAAAGGGATATCAGACAAGGATTGTGCTTCTTGTACCATGACAGTAGAAGGGAAAAGACGAGTAAGGTGATTCCCTTTGCAAATCCCACAAAGGAACTTGGGCTTACGTCCTAAACGTTGAGGCTTCTCAATCATATGAATTCCCCTAGTGTGACTTACAGTGGTTGGTGACATGATCTCAACATGACTTGAAGAGGCTAGTAGCTCATCTCCAACATGATTTACAGAGGTTCGTGATGAATCCTCATTATGACTAGCAAAGGTTGGTGATGTATGTGCAATGTGACTAATAGTGACTATAGTTGTGCCCCCAGCATGATTTGCAGTGGTTGGTTGCTAGTTTTCAACATGACTTGCAGATTTTGTTGACCAAACTCCAACATGACTAACAAAGGTTGGTGATATAATGCTAATATGACTTGCAGTGACTAGACTTGCAATGGTTGGTTGCGGAATTTGAGACCAAGGTTCTGAGAAAGACTGGTTTGGGATATTGTGGGTCAAGAAGGGTTCTGGTATACACCATGGAATTTTTCGGTAGGATAGTATCCTCCTCCAAACCAATTCATAAAGGGGTGTAAGGGCATCATCACTGAGGAAGCCTCTTTCGAAGAGAAAGAGAAATAAAAAAGGGTTACTCATGTGAGGATATATGTTTCCCCCGTAATAAGGAACTTCGTGAAGGGGGTTTCCCATACTATAAAACCGACTCCCCCCGAATGAAACATCATAGGACGTATGGAGGTACACCATGGGAAAAGCATTCGTAGGAACCGACATATCGAAAGAAGGATATATGGATGGAGTGTAATAATTATAATGAAAGCCCATTTGAGTACTTTCTCCTGGAAAAGTGAAGCTAGGATTAGATTGATGGGAAGGAAGATTCCAACCTCCCACCATGAGAGTTGGTTGAGGGATATGACTCCCATCAAGCGAAAATGGAGAATAAGGAGGCATCATGCCCTTGGACCCAAAAATAGTACTCACATAAAAACCCAAGGAAGAGGATGGAAAGTGTGAAGATATGTCTGGAATACCAAGAAAAAGATGATTAGAGGAACAAGGTATTGAGTGAGTATCATGATTCCATGTACCATTAGGAAATGCAAAAGGATTCATCCCCATGGAATGAGAAAATACCATGGGTTGGGTAGCGCTAATTGAGGGAGTCACAGGGGCTCCACTAACCATAGAAATGAAGTGTTAATGTTTAAGCCAATATTATAGTTCTTTTCATTTCAATAGATAACAACAACATAAGACAAGATCACTGAGAAATACACAATCAAAAGAGACACAACATTTATCCTAGGAAACCCTCTAGGGGAAGAAAACCCAGCAAAACTTCCTTATTATAGATAGCCAATACAATGCCAAGAGATAACTTAAGCTAGTACAAAAGATCCTCTCCCAAAAGATGTGCCACTCTCTCTCCTTCTNACTGAGAAATACACAATCAAAAGAGACACAACATTTATCCTAGGAAACCCTCTAGGGGAAGAAAACCTAGAAAAAATTCCTTATTATAGATAGCCAATACAATGCCAAGAGATAACTCAAGCTAATACAAAAGATCCTCTCCCAAAGATGCACCACTCTCTCTCCTTCTTCTCTAACTATAGTTCTGAAACTTGTCTCTAAAATGAGTAAGTGAGTTGTGTGTCTATGTGAGGTGCTAGCCTCCTTATTTATACAAATCTGGCACGTGTGAAGTGTCTCTTCACTGGTAGAGCCGACTTTTCAAACTGGGTGGTTATAACCACCTTTATTATATTTGGGGGCCTCTTTAATATATTCTGGGGCCAACTTTTCTTTCTACCTATTACAATTACATTATGACCAATCCACAAAAGGAGATTTGGTTCTTTTAAAATAGCCGACATGATCTATCCACAATGGGGATTGATTCAATGAATAATATATCAAATAATAATAAGAATACTCTTTGCAGTTACATTATTTCAACACTCCCCCTTAACATGAAGGGTATTCTTCAATAGCAGCAGGCAAGAAAGAGAGGAAAGCATCATCAACAACATCAAGTGGGTGAGAGGATAGCATCATCAATATCATCTTGGAACACTAACTGGCGTATCTATAAATCATTAGAAGTTTTCTTCATCGACAACATCATCATTCTCAAATGAATGCAATCATCATCTGCATCAATATGTATTAGTATAAAACTGATACATCATCATCATCATCACAACATGAGGTTGGCTCATCATAATAATACTAGACTGGATTTATGTCATGGCTATCAAGCCGGAAGCACAATTCTAGTCTCATCTCATAGTCTTGCTTTACGTCACAGCTGTCAAGATGGAAGCAAGATGCTCATCCTACTTTACGTCACAACCATCAGGTCAGAAGCAGGATACTAGACTGGCTTTACATCAAAGCTATACAGTCGAAAGCTCAATGCTAGTCTCATCACATCATCTCGCTTTACGTCACAACCATCAGGTCGAAAGCAAGGTACTCGTCCTGCTTTACATCACAACGACCAGGTAGGAAGCAGGATACTAGACTGGCTTTATGTTATCCATAATTTTGGTCGTCATGATGATGTGATGATATTGGTGGACTCAGGCTCTTCATTAGCACTCTTTCTTGAGAAAAGTTACCTTTGTCTCTTTCCAGAAATCACATTTTTAAGGGAGGTTTGCAGGCTGTCAATATGTTTTCCTGCGAGAATGCATGATTCTCATAGGCTTCCTTAAGGCAGGGTGTGAGGGGTTCGCACTGTACCTAATTTTTAGGGTGCGGACATCTTCTAAAGAAAGGAAAAAGATGGATTCTCGAACCTTCTAGAAGGGAATCTTCTAGAAGGATGAGATGGCATTCGAATGATTATCTAAGTACTTGCTTTCCTAATATCTTGGGATCATTCCTATCCAAGTAAATAATCCATTCTCTCTTATAAATTCAGGGGAATGCTCATGGAAAAGGTTAAGCAGCAAACTAGCAAGAGATTTATTGGAGAATTAGTGTAAGATTGTATGAAGGATTGATGCTACAACAGCTAGAGACACCAGCAAGGTTATCAAAAGTGGTTGATCTTCTTCATGCATGAGCAAGTGTGTGTGTCATAGCTAGGAGCCATCAAAAGGAGGTTTGCAACATCAAGGCATAGGTTGTAAGTCTTTCTTTCTATCAATTTAATACAACAATATGTCCCTTTCCCATAAAGCTAATGTCACTTTATTGCATAACTCCTTGATCATATGCATAGATTAACTGTTGAATATATTAAGTTGTTTTCGCTTCAATTGGTTTGAGCTGTCCTGGTCTTGACGACACAAGAGCGTTGGAGCGAAGCTTGAAACAAAAGAGACCCAAGGAAGCGATCATCAGGTATGTTCATGATTCTTTCCTCCTAGTTCATTCAATAGTCTAAATCTAGGGAAAGAGTATTATTTTTTCTTGTTTTTTTCTAGATCCAGGTGGATCTAGGGAGATCGGTTTGTGTCCGCACTTACAGATTAATCCTAAAACAAAATTGGCGACTCCACTGGGGAATAAACCTATTTTTTGGTGGCTTTTTGTATTTTCTGTGGCCATTTGCTCCAGTTTCATTTTTCTCTTGTCTTGTCAGTCTCTGAGTCCTCAGGATATCCTGAGAGACCTTCTAGGTCTAGAATCCTTTGTCAATCTAGCTTTTATTTTCAAAATTTTTGTCATGTTCAGGACTTCTCGCACTTCATTTAACTGCAGTCTGTGAGAACTGGTCAGGTTCGCGCCCTGCTCATAGGGTTCAGTGCGAGGTGTTTGCACCTTGCTCAAAGGTTGCCTGTGAGAATCATAGCTTCTCACACTGTGTTACATTCCTTGTCTGCGAACAGTCTTTTCAAAATTTTTGAAATTGAGTTTTTATCTTTTTGACTGCCCAAATCAGTTGAAATACATCTTATTGGCTTCTTGGGCTTTTGATTGATATGTTTCTTTCTTTAGTTTGCTTGCTTGAACAGATTTAGGGTTTCAAGGTTTTTCTTGCCCTTTGTAGCTTGGTTTTCATTTCTTGACTCTTGTTGGCAAATTCATTCTCTCTGACTTCAAGATCCGAGTGTGTCTGATTGGTTGAGAACCAGTGATTGGTTGAGAGTTAAGTGTTTGGTTTTTCTCATTTGCTTATTGGTGTGAAAGAACATTTTCATTTGCATTGAGAAGACTCATTGGTTTTCTCTTTGTTTTTGCTTTCGTTGAAAGAGTTGATTGGGTTGTTATTGATTGTTTCTTAATGATTTGATTTTATGCTTTCTCATTGATATAGTGAGAATTCTTTTTGGAAAGTGAACGATAATATTTTCTTTCAAAAACATTGTTTTTTATCTTTTAGAAAACATTGAAAAATCAAATTTTACAGTTTGTTGAAGTATTTGAAAAAGACACATAGAGATTGTCCTTTGATAAATGATTGTTTGCATTGACATTTGAAAGGAAATTGTGCATTGCATTGTAGTACAGGGTTGATTTGGAAAATTTTCTCTCTCCCATAAATAGGATTCATGGAATGAAAAGTGTTATATTTCATTATCATCCTTGCATTATTTGGGTCAGAGTCATACAACATGAGTTTCACTTCCGTCACCTTTGAGTAAACAACAGCTCTTAAAAACATTGCGTAATCTTAAAATTTATCTAGTAACTGTTTTCTAGGGCTCTTTTACACCAACATTTAGCTAGGCTAGTGCTTTGGAGTAGGAAGAGAGATACACTCTCCAAAAGCTCAAAACACACAATAGCATCTTGAGTTAGGGAGTGTTAAATTCCATTTCCAACATATTGTCCTGGAAAGCCCTTCTAACACAAGGGTCAAGCACTAGGTTGCATTGGTGTTGGTAGAGTTACTAACCCTGCTTTGTTAACATCAGTGCAGAGATTGCACGTATTACGAGGATCACTCTGAGGTATGCCCACAATGATGAGTGGAAGCCTTTTGAGTTGATTTCGGGCTAGATACCCTGCCCTTGCATGTGGATCGGACTGATGACTATTCCCCCAGGCTTTACTATTGTTTGTTGTGACCTTAGTGGCCTGTCTCTCTAGGTTCTTACCCAAGGTGATTGTGGAGGGGAAAGTCTTCACGGTACCTGGAATTGACGTTGGCCAAACTCACTCGGGCTCCTTGGAGGGTATACCCACGATTATGTGTGGGAGCTTGCACCAGGGTGTAAGTCTGTTAAGCAGGTTGCCATCGTAACTTTTCCACCCTAGCCCCGCCCCTTCTCGTCTCGTTGTTGCGACGTTGGATTTCATCACCAACTAGTGGCTTCG
>JASDQU010682530.1:22579-46094 GCA_032191745.1 Picea mariana | reverse complement strand
CCCACATGCATCACAACATCTCTATCATATTGAGTTGTAAAACTAGTTCCTTTTGGCACAACAAGGATAAAAATGGATCCATGAGGGCCCAATTAGGGATCTCTATATGACCCACTTAAATATAGGTAAAGGAAAATTATGGATCTACTTTGCTTAATAAGGGATCTATGCAGCTTAATTATATCTCTAGGAGAAATAAATATCTACATTATATAAATAAGAATATTTAGAGCCTAATTACATAGGTTGACCATGTGTAATACGATTTTGATGAATTAATATGGGAAAACATGGGAACAAATTTTTTTAGCACGTGCTTTTGATTAATGATGTGAGAGACATCTACCATGATGTGGGAATTTACTGCATAAACTAAGCAATTGCAAGTAGGAGGTATCCATTTTTCCAAAATCGAAAAGGATTTCCATGTAAACCCAATTGCATGAGTCCACCCATACAGTGGCCCATGAGAAACTAACATGTCACTTGGGGGAATTGAACCTTAGTGGGGGAAACAAAGGGTTTCCTTTACCAACCACACAAGCCCTTTGGAAAACATGGAACAAGTTTTAATATTTGTATTTGTATATAATGTAGAATTATAGATGTGATTGTATAAATTCTAGATATATAACTTTTAAGGAAATATTTCTTTTATTGCTTTCAACATATATTATACTTCTAAAATATTGATATAAATTAATCTTCTCAAAGATTTGAATCCCTAAAGCATTTAAAATGAAATTATATCAATCTATATTATATAACACAAAATATAAAGGTGGTTAAGGATGAACCACCACTTCCTTTTGACATACCCTACCCTTAATGATATAAGAGATAATTTTACCCAATCTTATAACTTAACTACTCTTTGATATCCTTTAACTATTCTTTCATTTCCACTATCTTCAAATATAGAAATGACTTTTTAGAAGAAAAATAGAATATCTCTTTTATTTGTTGATCTCAAGGGAGTGTAAACATCATTATCATCATCATGGACATTTAATGTCATCATGTCAAAGTATTTATGTATGTGTGTGTGATATATGTTTGTTTGTTAAACATTTCATTTATAAATGTGGAGAAACATCCATTGGTTTTCCCTACAAGGTTTTAATTGGAATATATATAGAAAGAGATATTTCCCCTTCCCTCCCTGCATATTAATCATATGGAGGATGATATTAACAATGCATAACTTGGTGGGAATAGATCTAACAACCTCCCTAAACATAACACCATAATAGAAAAAGCCACACACATACATACATACATATATATAAACTAGGTATCATCCATAAAATATGGGAAAGAAACCCAATCTCATGAAAAATTCAATGTTAAATACAACACTTGACTTACTAGATCATCAAATAAATACCCCAAGATCTATTGCATTAAATTGAAAACACTTAATCACTCTAGCTAAACCAATGATATATATATATATAATCAAATTCATAGAAGTGAAAAACGTTTTCTTAATTTTTTGTCGTTTTCTTAATTTTTTCTTACATTGATACAGCACGAATTAACATGTATCTACCCTGTATACTAAACCTCTATCTCCATGATAGGTTCTAGAAGCAAACCCACCGCACTCCTTTATACATGAAGTAGTTATTTCAAATGTTATGCTCCACCACGTGCAGCACTAACCCACCAGTTCTGAGCATTACCAATTGAAGTTTTACCCAAGATAGTTATCATCGGATGTGGTGGCTTCGGAAGGAACAGGTGGCCTATTTTTAGTCTGAAGGAAACATGTGGCGGGTCAATTTGATCCACTACGTACTAGGTTAGTTAAATGTTGTTTTCTCGAAGCAAAGTTATTGGAAGTATAGATTGATGGCAAGATTTTCATTTGAATTTTTAGCACTTGCCTAAGACACCTATGACAGTGAACATTTTGAACGACCACCCTCTAATTCATAGCCCTATACACATATCCTATTTTTCTTTGAATCTTGAACCCAGCAAAAGGTTTCTTCTAAATCCAAGTTCAAATTATACAAATATGTAATTTACTTTGAATGTTTTTATTTAAATCATTTTTTCTTGTTGAATCCAGGGTTTTAAGCCATAACAATGATTTATTTTATAATTTTTTTTAAGTTAAATATATTATTTATATTAATTATTTTTTAATGGAGAGGATAATAATATTTATCCTAACTACTTAAAGTAAAATTAAACTTAATTAATAATTTATATTTTGGTTAAGAACATGTGTTTTTTCTTAAAAGGTTATAAGTTCAAATTCAGAAGGGGTAAGGTATGTATACCTCCATAAACTTTACCAATCAAATAACTGAACAAAGGGGATCCCTTGTCCCACAAACAAAGGAATCTCATGCATCAATTTGGTGTGGCTTAGCCGTAACCTTAAAAAATAGATTATTATTATTATAAACTGTAAATCTGTTTTTTTCAAAATAATAAAAAAATATAAATATAAATTTATTAAATAAGTTAACTGAAAGATTCAATGTAACTCCATGATTTTTTGCTCCCAACATCTTCCAAGATGCAATAGTTGATATTTTCGGTGAAAGCTGCAACCGCATTTATATTTTCGGTCGAAGCTGCAACCGCATTTATGATGGTTTTGGTGGATTCTCGGCCATTTATGTCTTAGTATGAGACTTGCACAGATTTCTTTGAATGAGATGCATTCCAATTACTATCTGCAGATTGTTGTGAACAGAATTGCACCATGGTCAATCGCTTCAAACTCATGAGAAAAGGGACGTCTAACAACTCCATGAAAGAGTGCAACAAAATAATACATTATAACAGTGACTGATTGCAGTTTTGTCTTCCTATACGATTGGGAGGTGGCCACAGTTTCAATTTTATTTATTGGTGATATGTTAGTTGGATTAGTCATAAATGCAGATTTTGTCGCTAAGAACTGTAAGATGATGGAAGCATACTCATGCCTGTGACCATCATCAGAAAAAATGTGCGTCCATTGGTTTTTATTTGTCTTTGTATACAGCAATGCAGAGGTAGAAAGCAGTATCAATGGCGAAATTCGGGATTCAATTTTGTCTTCGTGTACAGCGAAGCCCAGATAGGTTGTCAGCGATATCAATGGTGGACTTAGCTGTTGGAGTTTGGGATTTGTTAAGTTTGAATGAGATGGCGACCGAACATTAATGTCACTCGTAATTACTTGTGACCAAGAATGTCACTTCAGATTTAACAACTGCTATAAAATCACAGTTGTCGTCGTACGTCGTAAGGAATTAGCTGTTGAAGGTTGGGGTTTGTTTTAGTGCTGAAATTTGAATGAGATAGCGATAGAACTTTATGTCCATTTGTTCCTCGTATAGGGAGCAAATATACTGGTTTTTTGAGTAAAAATTGGGCCTAAATCTGGTCAGATTTTCAGGGGTAGTTTGAGTTTTGTATAGATCAAAGTTCCATGCATTTCAGAATCATATCTCAAGGGTTCTGCTTCATTTTAAACCAACCCAGATGCTAAAAAAATCAATCAAATTTCTTAATTGGCAAGAAATTTAAAACCTAGCCACAAAAAATTTTACTGGAAAGATAACAATGCACTGTTTTGGTGTATGTTCAAAGTTTTTCACATTTTTTTTTTGGTTGTTCCCATATGTCTATAGGTATAGGCATAGAAGTATTAATAAAATGAAGAGTTGAGTATATATGGATATTAATTGAAAATTAATTTTTTTATTTAAAATAATTAAATTACTAAGTATAATTTAAATGTAAATTAAAAAAATGTGATTATTAATTTATTAATTAATTAAAATAATTATATTAGTAAAAATAGTTGATATACATAATCTAATAAATTAACATGGTAATAATATAAATTACCATATAACATTGATTTATAACTCTCATAGTTATATATATATATATATAGCTTAGCTATGAGAGTTATAAATCAATGTTATAACCTTACAACATACATAACAATAATCACATTTTAGCCCTTGTATAAAGTTCTTGTCATCCATCCATCCCCATAAATTTTTTGAATCAAATCATCATATCTATAAGAATATTGTAAGAATATTGTAGCGGATTATATTCATGAAAATAACAAAGACAACAATCTAGAAAATGGACAATTAGGAAAAATGATAGCTATAAAGCATGCAACTTAGTGGTTCTAACCATCAAAAATCCCTAACCATTAATAGATGTTAGTTTGTAAGGTTCTCAACATTATTTGATAGTTAAATAAATCAGTAATACAATAATTACGCATATTTTTAGTCGTCCTCCCAAATCAATGAATGAGATTTACTTTTCATAACTTCTTTGCATTTATGAGTGCATGCTTTAACTTGTTTACTTTTTCACATTTACCTAATCATATTAAGAAATTACTGTAAGGCCATATTATTGTCACGTTAAGATGATTAATAAGGATTAATATCTATGCAAGATTTTGTTACCACTTTGGATGATTAGCAGGCACTACCTCAAATGGATCGCATGTATCATTGTTGGGATGTGAACAATGACCACGTTTGGATTGCACATATAACTGCTGGGATGTGAACCGTTTTTTGTAATTAAATTCACAGTAGTCGAGAGTTGTTGCTTGTTTTCTTTCTACATCCAGAAAAAAAAATTCTACCTTGGGAAATGTGACACCTACCTTGGGAAACATGTCATGTATTTAGGTGGTTTTTTTGTCACATGGTTTTTGCTGATGGTTTTCTATTTCCGATTAAGGAATTAGGGTTTTGGACTAATCCACATCATTGGGTTAGGGTTTTGGATGTCGTTGGCTCCTATATGTATATTGTATTGTAAACAATGTAACAAGATGAATGAATATAATATATGTTGGTTTTCCTGGTTTGGGTTTCGAGGGGAAAAATCTCTGTGTAATGTTTGTATTTTCCATTGTATCTTTTCTGTTCTTTTCTGAATATCTGTTTACAGTAGACATTGTACAAGGTTAGAATTTACACTAACCGCCTCTCAACGAGCTCTAATTTATCATTTCAGTCATTCCCATAGCCCCACCAGGAGCACTTAGACAACCCTATGCACTCTAAAAATGGAGACCCCATCCTCCTCTTTCCAAACTCAGACAACCTTGCGCACTCCAAAAATGAAGACCCCGTCCTCCTTGATGCACTCTCTACCATCACCTCTGCATTATCAAGTTAGCGCATTGAAGGAAGAGGCGTCTCCCTCACCTTTTCACCCTAGCCTCACCACTGTCAAAGAGGAGATGCCACCTCCAGTTTTGCATCCAGGCCCGAGCTCTGAGAAGGTGATAAAGCCACCCTCAGAGGTGCGCCTCCCCACTGCCACCAACCTTCTCACCCCCCCAGTTCTCAGGCCAGGTGAGCCTTACTACGAGGACATGAGTTGTATCGTGGAGGAGTAGATCCCTCCAAGATGACAACTGACAGACGGAGGGAATGATTCAACTGCAGCGGAAGACAAAGGCGAGTTCAAAGGAGAAGAGAGCTCACACTCTTCCTATCATCTGGCAGAGGAGCATCTTGAGCTCCTCTTCGACATCCGTCAGCGGCAAGACGAACAGGTGCATGGCCAAGGGATCTTCACTCAAAGCCTGGACTTGCTGCTTGAGGCATTCACAGATGCTCCAACGCAATCCTGCTATCCAACTTGCAAGAAAAGATTCACCCCGACATACACGTCTCATGGATATCCAGGTTCTCCAATTGCATGACGCAGCTCACCCCAGGTCCCGGTTTTTTGTTAATTACAATTATAGAGCATATAGTGATAAGATAGTTTTCACTCTCTTTTTTGTTTATGCAATTCTCTTAGTAATGGCGACTCTGAATGAGGTCATCCCTAAGATAGATAGAGAGAACAGGGTTCCTGTAGACACTAGCAATTCTCTGCTCATTTTTTGTAAAATATTTTTCAGACATGATAGACACATTATCGCTTGGAGCCACCTATTCTGATTTACTATGAAATAACATTTTCTTGCTATATTTATGGGAATTGAACCCAGGTGGCAAGGATAACAATCATTCCTCGCAACAACTATGATATATTAATAATTGAACCCAGGTGGGAAGGATAACAATAATATATTAATACTTTATTAATGTATTAATAATGTATAATGTATAATGTATAATATATAAATATTAACTATGATATATTTCAGTATTGTAATAATGAGTTAATACATTATTACAAGATATTATTTGTATAATGTAGTATTACATTATTAATGTGTCAGTGATTTATTAATGTATCACTATCCTATTTATGTATTATTTTAATGGAGTATAAATACTTTATTAACTTATTATTACTTTAAATAATGTAATACTTTAATATTTTTTTAATGTATTAGTGTTTTATTAATTTATTTTATTAATAATATTACTAATTAATTAATTAATATGTTGCTAATTTTATATTTGTAAATTACAATATATATTAATGTAATAATATTTTAATTTAAACATTATATTAATGTATTCCTATTAATTAATTTAGATAATTAATAATTTAAGTTAGTAATTTAAATATTAATGTATTAATACTTTAATTTAGACATTATATTAATGTATTATTATTAATTAATTTAGATAATAAATAATTTAAGTTAGTAATTTAAATGAAGTTATATTAAATAATAACTTAATATATTAAATAGTTTAAATTAAGTTGTTGTAAGTAAGTAATAACTTACTTATTACTTAATATATTTAGTAATTATAATTAAGTTATTACTTAATATAATTAAGTTAGTAATTTAATTTAAATTAAGTAATAGATTTTTAATAAATTATTAATTAAATAATACAATAATTAATAATATATCAATATATTAATATACAAAGTGGTTGATATATACCCATGGGTTCCATTTTCCATCTTTACAAATTAATTTCGTTGATTGACCTATATCAATCACTTTTATAAAGTGGTTGTTGCTAGTAATATAACAAGTCTCATATATGTATATATATTTTTCTTCTTACCAACAAATAATTATAAAATAATTATAAAAGTTAATGGAATAAATTAGAGATTAGTAAAATAATAAAGAAAAGAAACATAATTATTATGTTTTGTTTCTTTATTAAATATATTGTTATAGTATAAGAATAAATATGGATGCAGCAATAAGTATAATACTAATAATTTATTTTTAAGTCAATGCCAAACGTGACACCAAATTGGTGTATGATACCTTTGTGTTTCTGCGACAAGATATCCTTTGACACAACTATTTGACTCCTAAAGTTTAAGGAGGTGTACATATCCTACGAGCTTTGGATTTTAAACTGTGACTTTAAAGGAGGAAACACGTGTTCTTAACCATTAGGCCCACTCAAGTTGTAATAAATTATAAGTGGCCCAAGCTAAACCCAATTGGCAAGATCTTTCTCCACACTTTTCTCCCAAGGCCTATCAACAAGAGGGCTCAAGCCATGACAATAATAGACTCATTAAGAACTCAACATGTCACTTGTTGATGTTAAGAACTTGAGATGTCTAAAATAATCAATGTATTGTTGTTGTAGTATATTTATCTTATAATTTATATATACCATAAATAAAAATGAATCTTTATTAAATATATTAAAATTATTTTAACGAGTAAAAAAATAATGACTATACAGTAGACATGGAAACCAATCTTAGCTGGAAATTGTGAATACCTCCGGTGCTAAACCTTTATTGAATAAAATAAATATTTACCTAACCATAAAAGATAGACCATGCAGCATAATTTAATTAAAGAATTCAATTGGATAAAATAAATATTTACCTAAACAGAAAAAATAGACCATGCAGAATTTCATAATGTAATTAAAGAATTCAACGATTCCACTTGTTTGAAATTTTCTTTAAAAATTGTAATATTCACAGTTTGGGGCAATTAAGTTGTATACATTAGAGATGATTTTTCTTTAGAAATTGTAATATTCACAATTGCGGGAAGCTCTATAAAAAAGGGCGAGGAATGACAACAAAACAATATAGTTATAATAGGAAGCGAGGAATGACGACAAAACAATATAGTTTTTTTTTACGAAAACGGTTATAGATTATATTAAAGGGGTGGACTGGCCACAGATTCGGTTACAAAATGGCCTCGAATTTCTTCGGGCCTGTCTTTCTGAAACCATTCTACTTCTATAGCTATAGACTTGTAAACTGAGCTAGTTCCTGTACACCTTCTAAAGGTACTGGATTATTTACAACAATGGCTACAATACAAAATGCCCATTTGCTGGTCAGAACCTGCTGACAGAATACTTACAGAGAATGATTAATTCTTGGGATCCTGGTTCTAGTTACTATTCAGCTGAGCCATCTTGGCTTCCAGCTGATCCATCCTTTCTTCGAATTCCTGCTGCGGATTTTTTAGCTCCTTATGCAAGTTGTCCAACTCCTCTGAGAATCCAATTTTTGTAGTGATGATATCTGCCTCGAGCTGCTCCATTCTGCGGCCAGCCTCTGTGTCCAGGTTCTCCAAGAAGTCCAGTTGATTCTAGAGAAGTTGCTTCAGGTTCTCCAGAGATTTATCCATCCCCTTCAGTCGCTCCTCCGTGCTCGGCTTGCCTGTCGATGATGAAGCCATTTCCAGTCGCACATCTTCCTTCGCGCGTCTTGCCCTTCTCTAATGGATGCTTCACGCTCTCTCTGTCCCTGAGTGACTTGCAGAACTCGACTTGAAACTAGATTGAGGGGGAGAGGTCGCCCTTTATTTCTTCTTCATGCGTTCTCATCATTGCACTTAGATTTACAGGATTTGTGGGTAAGGGCCACGTTGATCTCTTGTCTCCCCCATATCTGAAGCACCTTTCCTCTTGGTACTGAGGCAGCTCCTTCGACCAACCAAAACCTCTATCACGCACTGATCTTACAGATTCACCTGAGTCCCACTCTGCTTCCAAAGCTTGCATTTGAGTATATGAGAGAGCACGGGCTTGGGTTCAAGGGAGCTCCACACTTTCTATCATTTCATTGACTAACAGTACCCCTGTCTCCAACAACGCGCCTCTATTGGCTTCCTTGTCAGCCTCCCCATTGAGATCCCTTAGCACATGAAAAAGTTTATAAGAGTTAAAATTCCTTAGGAGGCAAATTTTGTCAAGGAGGTTATTTAGCATAATGCTTTGGGTCTTAGAGTGGTTGATTATGGCCTGTATAATTATTCTGGAGTCACCGATTATTGTCAAATCCTGGATTCTCAGTTTGATTGCCTGATGTAGGCCTTGCCAGAGAGCCAGGGCCTCAGCTCTGTTGTTGGAATCTATTCCTAGGCCTATAGCAAAGCGCGTTGTTGTAGCCTCTGTGAGATTTTCAATTATGCCCCCTCCCCCAGCCTGGCCTGGGTTTCCCTTCGAGGCCCCATCAAAGAAGAGAATAGGTGTTTTTATTTCGCTTTTCCAACTGGAAAAATCCCTCTCGCTCTTCCTAATCTCCCAACCTTCTTTGATTGGATCACTTGCTTTTCGAGCATCGAGACCTTGTAACTTGAATTGGCTTAGCCAACGCTCCTCTTCTTCGTCCAGCTTATGAATCTTGATTGTAGAGCAAAGGTAAGGAGCTGATTCACCCAAGAGAGCTTGAATTTTAGTGACGACTATGGCTGCACTCCTTTGAATTTCTCTGAAAATTCCGTGGTTCCTTTCTAGCCAAAGGTTCCACAGGATAAACTTTGGAAGCATTCCCCAAAGCAAGAAAGCTTGGTTTCTCCCCTTGACAGTGAAAGGGTAAAAGGAGTCCCAATGGAGAAGGAGGCTTATTAAATCAGGAGGAAAATTGAGTGCAAAATGGGGGCATGTTGCCTTCATCTAGACTTCTTTTGAATAGCTGCAATTTAAGAGAAGATGGTCTGTGGTTTCATCCGCATGAAGGCATAGGGGGCACTTGAAGGGTCCTTCCCAGCCACGTCTTCTGAGGTTCTCCCCTGTTTGGATACTCTTATGCGCCAGGGTCCAAATGAAGAGGTCGATTTTTGGTAGAGAGTTGGGTTGCCAGATTGCTTTCCAGAGTGTCGGATTAGGCATAGCAGTGGGAACGCTATTGAAAAGTTGATAGCCTTCTGCCGTGGTGTAAGCCCTTGCGTTCCTTCCCCATCCTCTTTCATCTTTGCCTTTCTTTTTTAGGGGGGCCTTCCTTTGAAGACATCTCTTGAGGGCACTCCAGTGACGGTCTAGAGCAGCTGGTCTGTTTGGCACTTCCCACCCTTGCCAGGATTGAAGTCTGTCTTCCCCTCAGATTGAGATGTCGGTAAGCGTTACCATATTTTGACTGTCCATCCAGTTTTTGAGGCCAAGTAGGTCCTGTTGATGCTCTAGAGGTGGGTCTCCCATTATTGAGTCTGTCCAGATTCTGATTTTCTTACCGTTTTTTGGCACCCAGGTTAGGTGAGGGATGAAGTGTGGAAGTGCCTTTTTGCAGAGCGTAAAGATAGGGGAGCTTTTCGTTTCTTTGCAAGGGAAATCTAAGCTTCTGTCCCGTGGCCCCCGAAAGTATTTCCTCCAAAGCGTGAGTTTACTCCAAGAAGGTTTGCCAGTGACCATCTTCCTGAGAAGCTTTGCACCCAAGGCCAGATTTTGAATTCTTGTTTTTTTAAAGTTGAGTCCCCCTTCCAGGAAGGGCTTTGAAGTTTTTTCCCAGCTAATCAAATGCAGCTTCCTTCTTGCTTGCCTGCCTCCTTCTCACAAGAAGCGTCTTTGAAAAGCTTTGATTTTTTGGATGACTGTGGCCGGGGCTAACAATAGTGAGCTCTGGAAGATAGGGATACTAGACACCACAGCCTTTATCAGTACTGCCTTCCCTGCTAAATTTAACCAATTCGCCCCCCAAGTGGAGAATTTATTCTTGAGTTTTTCTACAAGATGGTTCCAGTGAGAAGTCCTAGGGGAAGATTTAAAAATAGGGATTCCTAGGTATTTAAAGGCCTCCCAATTTGTGTGCCCCTCCATCCCTAGAAATCTTTTTATTCCCATCATTTCGTTTGGTGTGATATTCCATCCATAGATGTTACTCTTGGCCTGACTGATTTCACTTCCGGAGGCTGCTGCATAGGTGTTCAGTTCTTCCTTAAACTTTTTTGCTATTATCGGACTTGCTCCTCCCAACAACAGCGTATCATCCGCGAATTGTGCATGGTTTATGTCTTTCACCCCTTGCATTATTCTTAATCCCTAGAGATTTTTATGAACTTGGGAGTTTCCCAGCTGGTAGCTTAGGACTGATGCTTGAATTGCATAGAGCAGGGGCGAGAGGGGGCATCCTTGTCTTAAGCCCCTGGAGGCTTTGAAGAAGTTTGTTACCTTCCCATTCACCAACGGGGCTATCCATGGTGATCCGATGCAGGCTTTTATCCACTTTACAAATTTCGAGTCAAACCCAAACTTCCTCATTACTTCAAATAAAAATTCATGTCTGACTCTATCAAATGCATTAGCGAGGTCTAGTTTAATAACCATACCTTTTTCTTTCCTTCGGACGCTGGAGTGGATAGCCTCTTGAACTAGGATGATGTTATCGGCAATATGCCTTCCTTTGACAAAGTCGCCTTGGTTTTCAAGAACGATGAGAGGGAGGAGTGCCTTGAGTCAGTTGGCTATAACTTTGTCGAGGATTTTATAGCTTGTGTTGCATAGGGAGATTGGTCTGAATCGATTGAAGGAAAGCGCTCCTTTTTCTTTAGGGATGAGTGCCAGGAAGGATGAATTGGTGCTTCCTCCTAGCTTGCTGCTCTGCTGCGATTTATTGATCATTTTGGTTAAATCCTTTTTGATTATATTCCAGCACTGCTGATAGAATCTGGCCGTGAACCTATCCGGTCCGGGGGCCTTGTCTGGGTTCATCTGATCAAGGGCCTCCTTTATCTCTTGCTGCATTACCTCCCTAGTCAACTTGTTGTTGGTGTCCTCATCTATTAACCTTGGGATAACAGTGAGAGGGTACCTCTGCTGGTCCATTTCTGTTCCTTTTGGTTCTGTGTAGAGCATCTCAAAGCTTCGTAGGCTGCTTGTTTTATGCCCTCTGGATCTGCAATTGTTTTATTCTGGACTTGAACTTCTGTCACTGCCTTATATTGTTTCCTTGCTTCCGCTTGTTTGTGAAAATAGCCTGTGTTCTGGTCTCCCTCTTTCAGCCATAAACTTCTTGATTTTTGCCTCCAATAGTCTTCCTCCGCTCTGCAGGCTTTGTGCCATTGCCTTTGAAGGCTGTCCTCCTGTTGCAAGGTTTTAGAAGTGACCTCCTGTTGTTCCATCTTCAGCCGGTGGGCCTCGAGCTGGGCTTGGGATGCTAGACGCACTGCTATTGGGCTTGGTTGGTTCTTTGCCCAAAGCTTGAGGGATCTTTTTAGTCTTCTAATTTTTTCCTCCCACACATAAAAGGCTGAGCCTTGAACAACGTTGGCCCAAGTTTTAGTAACTAGGTCCAGGAAGTCTTTGTCTTATATCCAAATTGGGCTGAATCTGAAAGGGATGGGCCCTCTGACTTGATCTTTTTTAATCTCTAGTCAAATCGGCTTGTGGTCAGAGACACTGTGGGGAAAAATTTCTGCTTTTGCTTCGAGTCCTAGCAGCAGGAGAGAGATTTGTACTAGAAATCTGTTGAGTCTGGCTGCTATGTGCCCAGGACCGATCCTCTTATTGGTCCACGTGTAAAGTCCCTTGGCTGGTTTTATGTCGAGAAGATCCTAGGCTGAGGCTAATTCCTCTACCCATTCTCTAGCCGGGTCTCTCACTATAAAACCCCCTCTCTTTTCTTCCTGAGCTAAAGTTACATTTAGGTTCCCACCAAGGAGGTAGTCCTGCAAGGACTCCCAACAATGTTTTTTTTCCCCCAAATGCTATGGAACATTGATGTTAAAGACACTTACCTGGTAACCCAAGTCTTTATGAAGGAATTTGGTGTGAATCCAGTGCATGCATGTGTCAGAGCTGAGCAGGTCTATTTTGGAGGCATTCCACAGTGTGCAAAGTCCTCCTGAGGCGCCTCTGGCGTTTCTAGCAACTCCGAGGCTTCCTTTCCATACATTCAACAAGGTTTTAAGTGCATCTTGCTGGCTCATTTTGGTCTCCTGGAGCAGTAGGATGCTTGTTTTTGAAGCTTTGATAATATCCTTGAGCGCTTCTTCCTTCCTTTTGCTGCCCATTCCTCTACAGTTCCAGGAGGTTATGATCATTATAAACCTTGAGGGGAGGGATGGCCTCCTTGGGAGGCTTTGGCTTGCTTCCATGTTTGACGAACGCTAATCAGTTGCTTGATGGTGGGTTGTGACCCGTTGAGGACATCTTTGTAGGTTTCTTGGTCCCTCTCAGCTTTTTTTGTTTTCCTGCCTCTTCCTGTTTTTTTTGGAGTGACCCAAACTTCGTTTGCCTCGTCTGAGTCGTTGCCTATGGAGATCTCCCCTTCCTCTATGTTCTGACTTCCTTCCAGCCTTTGGGGGGATTTTTTTTGCGCCCCTTCTTCTTCTGCTGGCTGGTTTCCTTTGTCTTCGGAGTTCTGGTCTCCCTTTGCTCCCTTTTGCGCTTCTTTACTTGGAGCTGGCTCCCCTTCATCCACTTCTTTAGCCAGGATACTGAAGTTGTTCTCCGTTTCCTTGGTCCCTGAAGATTTGGCGTTTGGTGGGTCTGTCTATTCATTTCTTTGTTCCTTCGCTTTGGATTTCCCCTTCCAGGCCTGTTTCCAGCCTTCTTCCCCTACTTTCTCTGTGGGGGGATTCTTTGGGCAGTTCCTTTGGAAGTGGCCATATTCGTGGCAACCTTTGCACTTGAACGGGAGCTGTTCGTAATCCAACTTTTGGTAGTGGTGCCAGTCAATGACTTTTAGTTTTATTGCTTCGGGTAGACCTACCTCCAGATCAACCTCCACACAGATCCGCGCACAGGAGTATTGGTCTCTTGGCTTTGCTCGGTCAATGTAGTTTCCTAGACCATTCCCTATTGCTTGAAGCGAGGTGGGGTTCCAGCAGTGAATCGGGAGGTTAGGGAGTTTGACCCAGACCAGGACATCCTTGGGAACTTCTGAAGCAGCGTCAAAGCTTGGGGTCCATCGATTTAAGTAGAGTCCCTGGGTGCCCATGAAGTACGGGCTATTTCTGAAGATCAAATCTCTATCCTCCTGAGAGATAAATTCGAAAATGAAGTATCCTCGTCCGACCGCATAGCATGTAACACTATTTGTGATCAGCGGCCTCCAGTTTCGCTGTATCCAGTTGTTTGTGGATCTGGTTGAGGGCCAAAGCCCCATGAACTGACCAACAAGTCTGCATTCAGAGAGGGATAGGGCTACTTTCATTGGAAGTTCGGGTGGCAGATCGATCTCTGGAATGGCATCCAGTTTCTTGACAAAGCTCGGGGGTGCTGTGGGGGTCGATTTCTTGCTGCAAGCTGCAACCAGCTTCCGAAAGGAGGTGGAGGGAGAAGGAGGGGGCGGCGGCTCCCCTCCTTGAGCTACCATGGCGGCGCACAAGAGAACCCTAGACTTTACCAGGGCATGAGGTCAAGGTCGCGATTTTCTAATCTCCCTCCATGACACGACAAAACAATATAGTTACAACAACAAAACTATATAGTTACAATACGAAGCAAGTAATAATGGCTCTTGTTTTATGGCGTCGTTGCTTTACAGATTGAGCATTCACAAATCGTTCAGCATCTCCATGAATGTTCGTTTGACTCTCTGTAAACCACCTTTAACTATTTGAATGTTAAAATATTAAATTCAAAAGAACACTTTATATATAGAGACACATGAACTGCATTCGAAAAAACAGCGTAGACTTCATGCATATCAGAATGGAGGACCGAGACCAGAAATAGATGTCAAAAAACACTTATGGTTTTTGTAAAGGCAGGGTTGTTGTCCACCCACGATGTATAAAAAATCGTTCCGACATGAAGGCAATCCTGGAGCGCCTTTTTTGAGAGTGTGTCTGCTGCCTTGTTAAAGTCCTTATATGTATGGTGGAATGATATGCTATTAAAATGATAACGAAGCTCCTGAATTCAAGCCTTTCAACCCTCCAGCGCTAAAGAACGAAGACTACCCTTGCCATTACATCAGTTGATCACCAGCTTTGAGTCTCTAAAGATAACAAGAGTCTAAAAATTTAGAAACTTCGCCAAATGAAGAGTGGTCCAAACACCCAACAACTCTGCCCTATTATTGGTGCCACCACTAGAATTAAAAGTCCACTTGATAAAATGATTATGGTCAATTGATAGAATTCCACCTGCCCCAGTGTTTTTTCCATCCCCTGCAACCGCGCCATCGAACCCTCACAGATGGTTTTCTAGTGGAGGCGGGATTCTATTCTTTTTTATAGAGGGTGACACTTGAAGCTTCTTTTCGGCATTGTAAAACCACATCACCTTTGATGCTACTACCAGAGGGAAAGTCAAAAAGAAGGCTCTTCTGTTCAAGCCAGGTACACTAGCAAACCACCGTTGGCAAGCTAATAGAAGATTGATGTTTTTCATCAAATAAGGAGAGGCATTCATCAACCGATTGACCTTCCCAAGTCAGCTTTATCTTCATCATTCCTTCCAAGTGTGTCCAGATTTTACGGGCAAAAGGGAATGTAATAAGTAAGGGAATGTAATAAATAAATGTTGGCTGGTTTCCTCATTGCATCTACATAAGATGCATATGTTCTGACCTTCCCATCCATGGCCTGACAAAACGTCCCAAGTCAACAATTTATTTTTTAGTAGCAGCCAGAAGAATGACTTGACTTTTAGTGCCAATTGCCAAGACCATAGCTTGAATGTCCAATCCCAAATCATTGGTGCCAAAGAACATCTTCCAATGCCTTATTGAGGTTTTTGGCCATTGGGGAACCCAAACCATCACCGCCCTCCCAACATAATTCATCTTCAGTTGGAGTGAGGAGGATACCCACGCTAGCTAGAGCCTGTCTATACAGCTCCCATTCAGTAGCTTGATCTCACGTTAAAGCCATCTCCATCACATCTTTCCAATAGTTTTATAGAGGAGAGGTCGTAGAAGAGTTCCTCACTTGAAATAAGAAGCGGATCCCCCTATGTTTTAAGGTAGACTGAAGGCCCGCTGATAAAATTGAGTGTTTTCCAAGTCCCATCAAATGATCTTCGCCTACCAGAATAGAAGTCCCGCTGCCCACCTTCCAACATAGCTCGTGGTCCAGGAGTGGCTTGTCTTTTTGCAGATTATTCCAAACAAAGGACGCAACCTCTGAACAATTATGCTCCAATCTAAACCAATTAGAAATAGGTACAAGGATGGTAGGTATTTATCTCTTAGGATTTTTTGCCAGATCCCATCCATTGTTAGAACCCTCCAAATCTTTTTTGCCAACAACGCTTTATTGAAACTTGCCAGGAGTTTTATCCCTCAGTCGCCTGCAGATTTGGGCTTTGCTAAACTTTCCCAATTGATAAGATGTGGACGGTTTTTTTCCCTACATCCCAACCAGAGAAAAGAAAAAATGATTTTCCTAAGTTCCCCAAGAACTGAAATTGGTATCACTTACAAAGACATCCAGTAGACTGATAAACCCATCAAAACAACTTTAATCAAGATAAGTCGGCCTCCGAGGGTAAGCCACAGATTGCACCAATGGTTTCAAACTTACAAATTAACCATGACCAGTCCTTGGCAATGTAGCGATTTGGTTTCTAAAAAAAACCCAAGTACTTGAACCCCATCTCAAAAGGTTCAAAGTGATAAGGAAATTGGGCTTTGAAAGGCATTAAGTCAGAATCATCCAATTCCACTGTAAGGAATAATGATTCTCCTTCATTAATCTGGAGCCCTGTTGCATTTTGAAAAATGTTAAGAATGTGCGCTATCACTTCCCATTCATCGATATTTTCTCTTGACATAATCAATATGTCATCTACAAAGAGTAGATGGAGGATCTTGATGATTCTCGATACTGTTATCCCTGTCAATGTACCAACAATTTTCTCCCTGTTGATAAGAAGACTTAGACTTTCCATTATCATGATAAATAGGAGGGGTGATAGAGGGAAGCCCTGTCGGAGGCCCTTATCCCTTTGGAAGAAAGAAGACGATTCACCATTAATTATAACTGCATAGGAAACCGATGAGACACAACTCATAATCCATCTAATAGTAGTCAAGTTGAAACCCGCCTTGTGAAGAATCAACGTCAGAAAATCCCAATTTATGAGATCATAGGCTTTCATTAAATCAAGATTTAGAATCAATGCCCGTTGTTTCTTTTGTTTGATACTGTGGAGGATTTCCTGAGCAGTCCCCATTGCGTCAAGGATCTACCTGCCATGGAGAAATCCCAACTATTCTTGCACCAATCCTTTTGACAAAATGGGTCTCAATCTATTTGCCAACATTTAGCTATGATTTTATAGCATAGGTTACAAAGGGAGATCAGGCGAAGGTTGTTGAAAGTTAAAGGCTTACTTGATTTAGGAATAAGAACTATGAAAGTAGTGTTTAAGGCTTTAATCACATCACCAATTTTCCTCGATTCCTCCACCATGCCAAGAAGATCCTCACCCAGCAAGTAAAAGAAATAGAGGAAAAATTCTATTGTCCAGCCATCCGGGCCTGGGCCTTTATCACATGCAAAGGCCTTTAAGATCTTCTTGAGGTCTTCTATCTTGCAAGGCTGATCCATCGATTGAGCTTCCGCCTTCGTAACCATCGATGGATAAAGATTTGTGATTGAGGTCTGGTCTTCATTTAGGATGCCTGTTGTTGTGCCCAGCTGTTTGAAGTATTCAATTGCTCCCTCCTTTAAAGCTTGTTGGCCAGAAAGTTTTAAACCCGACTCTGTATGCAAATCCCATACCTGTTTTCTGTTTTTTCGATCATTTGCATAATGGTGAAAAAACTTAGTGTTGCGGTCCCCTAATTTTAGCTAGATCGCTTGGCTTTTTTGATGCCAAGTATCTTCCTCCTCCTTTAGTAGATCCGTCCTCTCCTTTTCCTTTGTTTTTATCAAGTCTAAAATCCTTGTGTTCTGCCAATCAGATGTAATAGTATGATACATAATCTGCAGCTACTCCTCTAAGACAACCAGTTTATGTGATAACAGTTTTTTAATTTTTCTGAGCTCCATTTCTTAATTTCTAATTTTAAACATTTGAGTTTCCATACTAAATGTCTTTGAAGGCTTGGCTCTTGAAGAAATTTTGTATCCTTCCAGATATCCACAACGATACGAGAAAACTCATCCTCCTTTAGCCAACCGGGATTGAGTTTGAAAGGAAAATTTTTCCTCCGATAATCGCCTTCAAGTTGTAGAAGGATGGGAGCATGATCCGATAAATAAGGCATCGCCACCCAGGCACGATACCTTGTCATACTTCCCAACAATTCTGTAGAGGCGAAATGTCTATCTAAACATTTGAAAATGTAATCCGACCCCTTTCTACCGTTTCACCAAGTTGGACCAAGGATCTCCAGCTTGATATCCAATAAACCCACCTCTGTGAGCAAAGACTTTAAGAATGGTGCCAAAGGATCTATAATCCTAGAAGAACCCCAAATCTTGTCTTCTGCCAAGGTGAAGTTGAAATCACCTACCGTAATTAGATTTTCCTATGATAAAGATCCCTTTTTTTTATCTTTTGCCAAAAATTCCTCCGATCTGTGCACGACCCATAGACGTTTAGAAAAGTTAACTGCCTATTTAACTTGTGGCTAAAGCCTTTCAATAGGATCTTGCCGCAACTAATAAAAGGGTTCAAAACAAATTTATTGGGATCCCAGGAAACTAGAAGGCCTCCTGATCTACCTAAAGAAATGGCAGTCGCTGAATGCCAGTCGAGCTTTAGAATAGAGATGAAGGAGCGAGCTTTAACCTCATCTACAAGTGTCTCTTGTAGAAAAATAATATCTGGTTGATGAAGAAAAAATAGACGACGAACCGAGGCAAGTTTTTGGGAGCCGCCCACTCCCCTAATGTTCATGGACAACAAGATCATTATTTAAGGCGTGCTAGGGCTTTAATGCCTCTAAGAGCCCCATGTTCAGAATCAAAAGAAGTGTTAGGTACCTACTCCTTAATACATACCTCTGCCCGTTTTCGAGCATTTCGCGTTTTAATCGATGATAGTTCGTAGCCCAATCCTTTGGACCAAACACAAATTTTATCAAATTTTGTATGGTGGTTTGTCTTTGTACAAGGAAGAGAATAAGAGGCCTTTGGATGAGCAGACTTTATGACTTCTTTTCCTTTAAAAGTAAGCAAAAATTGAGGTTCTGGGATCTCGTGTAAAGATGGAATCAGAGTTTCCAAAACCTCGTTGATTCTCCCATCGTCCCTTGCAGTCTCACGTAAACCTATAGGGAGAATAATGTTTTGTAGAGAGGGGGTAAAAAGACTCTTCAGTCACAAAACGTTGAAAGGAAGGTGGATCCTCCGGTCGAGAACCCTGACCACGATCCTTATCTAAATAAACAAGAACAGAGAGGTCCGTTGCCCGAGCCATCTCAAAAGATGAAAAGGTAGGTCTCATGTCAACAGGAGAGCTCGTAGGCATCGTAGCTTGGCTAAAGGAGGGGTAGGCTCAGATGAAGAAGGAGCTGAATGAGACAAAGAAAGGGCTCGCCCCGAAATAAAAGGTTTACCCTAGGTCATCCTGGAAATAATCCATCTCCAAGGAGTCGACACAGGTAATTCCTTTGTCAACAAAAGGTAGAGGAAGGGTGTTCCAACTGGGAAGGTGGTCCAGAGTTGCACGTTCCCATGAAGTAAGGGAAAAATAAAGGGACGGACACAGAGATTTAAGCTTACGGGTGAGGTTGTTGTCAATCCTATCTGCCTCATTTGAATCAGAACTTTGGAAACGAGCATTTCGAGCACTCGATGTAACTTCAGGGGGATCAGTGCTAGCAGGTTCCCACATCAGAGAGGAATCCAAAGATGAAGAATCATTAGGAAAAACACCAGGACAGTCCCGTCTAAGATGACCCATCTATCGACAAACAGTGGATCTGAACGACACCCCCAGATAATCAAGAGTCTGTGATCGAATCATCCCCGCCATTCCAGTTCGATCATTTTCGAAAGTCCCGCATGAATGTCTATTTCCACAAGAACCCGACACAAACGTTTATCACTAGCTTGTAGGGCCTTCTTGTCCACCGCAAGAAAACAGTCCAATCCATTGGCAATCTCCAATAGTGCCTTCTTGTTCCACCATTGTAGCGGTAACCCCGGCATTAGGACCCATAGATGCCGACACTAAAAATATTCCTTTGATGGGTCAAATGAGACTCACCATCGTTTCAGCATGATACTACCTCCATCCACCATCCACCTGAAATCCAGAATAAGAGATGCTGCCTCCGAAGTGTGAAACTGAAAGCCAAACCATCCCTGTGTGAGATAAATAATCTCTTAAGAGTACCCCAAAAGGGGCTTCCAGGTAACATCAAGCCAATGGGCTAATGAAACCTTCACCAGCTTCCGGTAAGAGAATCTGCCTAGAAAAGTAGAGCAGGCCATGAACAGGCTTCCTCAAGCCCAACATCTAAAAAAACATGAAGCAACGTTTTGTTTTATTAGGCTTCCAAGGTTTGTAAGAACAGGGCCTGGTCTATAGTCGTGGTTAGGGTGCAAGGAGGCCCAGAGGGGCAGAGGCAGTGTGTGAGATGTTCCTCTTCTAATCAGAAGCGAGGCTTAGGGAGCTTTTCAAAGCATTCATTATCCCGGGTTTTTAGGGGAGGCTGATGAAACTCGTGATCGGAAAGAGGAGAGGTAGGTAAACCGGCAGATAGGTGGGGCCTTGTAAGAGGTGGGAGATGTTCTGATGCCACGGTTAGCATACCCGCTTGAGTCCAAAAAGCCTCGTCCACAGAGCTAAGTAAGGCGTTTACTTCAGCCTCCGTCATTATAAAAGAAACGACAGTTCCAACATCCTCCAAGTTCTAGAAGTCCTTAAAGGACCTTTCTGACCTTTCTGAGCTAGGAGAAGAGGCTTAAACTAACAAAGGATAACAGTGCAAAGAAGCAGAGACGTAGACTAAAGAACTCGAGGGATCCATAAACCAAACTACTAAAGAGAGCATATGAGTCTGTCAAACTGTAACTCCAAACCGTCTTTCAATGTGGCATACAACAGTGAACCGTCCTCCATTGTAGAAACCAGATGTCCAGTACTGTTCACTGATGCCGTCCCGCCCCTATATGCATACTTGAAGTGAAATTATATGATTTTCTGCTATTGGCAAAAACGTCACCATAAAATGCCCACCAGATAAACATGAGCATAACAATTCGAATGTTATTTTCCACGTTTAGTATATTATGCCAGTTTCGTGAGAGAAAAGCGAGCATAACAATTTGAATGCTATATTTTACATTTAATCTCTTTTGAAATTAATATTTTAGCACTGGAATAGTTGAAACACTGGCCAGAGAAATGCCTAGAAACGTGGGCATAACAATCAGAATGCCATCTTTGTCATTTAATATTTTAACATTAATGTAAAAGTCTTAGTTTAAATGTTCTAAGTTTTTGTTTTTTTTGGAAATAATTTGTTTAATATTTGTCCGAAATTTGGTGAGAAAGATTTGATGTTTTTTTGGGATATTATTTATTTAATATTTACTCGAAATTTGGTGAGAAATTGTTAAATATGTAAATTTCAGTGATTAAATCTGTATAATTTGAGTTCTCTAGGTATTTATGTACAACATTTAACCAATGCCAGGTAAAAAATTAGAACGCACCTCATGAATAGTAAAATATAGCACTAAAAAACTAAACTCATTCCACACCCAATGACATTGTCTAAATATTAGACTTTTTGAATTTTTTAGATTTTTTTGCAATGAAATCACCATTTATACAGAAAAATCTAGAGTTCAAATTTCAATATAATCACTCAAATCTAGAGTTCAGATTTCAATAAAAATTGATTGAAAAATATGTCCATAAAAACTCCAAAAAGTCTAATGTTTAGACTAAGCCCACACCCAATTACAATAAAATGCTGTGGTAAAAACAAACAACATTAAATAAGGTGGGCATCATTATGCTAATAAAGTAAATCACCTTCATCAACTAGAAACTACCATATTTTATTATGCAAGAAAGTTAATGGTTGAAAAAACAACCTTTAATTTATTGTCATCATTAAATATTTTCTAAGCTCATTAATTCTAGCACTTTTCAATAAGTATATAAAAATTAAATATAAAAAATATGAATATTAATTAAAAAAATATAAATATAAATTGTGATAGGGTGTTTCTCTTGTAAATAAATTTTAGATTTTAATTTTTTTACAAATTTTTAATTATTTATTGAAATTATAAATTTTAATTATTAAAATTATAACATGATATGATTGTAATGAAAATAAAATTTAGAAATTTCAT
Organism: Picea mariana; assembly: GCA_032191745.1. NCBI lineage: Eukaryota > Viridiplantae > Streptophyta > Pinopsida > Pinales > Pinaceae > Picea > Picea mariana. Next base: position 23,746 of record JASDQU010682530.1, on the reverse strand, counting down.
TATTTAGTAAATTGCAAAATTTTGTTATCAAAACTGTTATTTTTTATTGCACAATTTTAATATTAAAATTGTTATTTAATAAATTGTAAAATTGTTATTTTTTATTGCAAAATTTTAATAATAAAATTGTATTTTTATTATTATTAAATTTAATGAAAATATTTAAAAATATATATATATATAAACAAACTACTCCACATTAAATATTTTATAAATTTTGATTCAAATTTATCCTAAATGAGTATTTATGACAACTAAATATATATTTTAGAAAACAATTCTAAGTAAATATATATCTAATAAACAAGCATCAAAATTTATAAAGTGATGTAGCACAAACTTAATTATTAATTTAAATTTAAAAATTTAATTTAATTTTTTAACTAATTTTTCATATAAAAATCAATTCTTAAAATTTATGATTTCAAATTATTAAAATTGTTGATAATGGTAAAATAATTTAACTGCGAAAATTAAAAGTGAATGGATAGAATAACAATCAAGCTAACCCTAATAGACAAAATCTTTCCCCACAAAGTTATAAATATTAATTTTATTTTAATGCTAAAATCTTAAATTATATATACGTATCAAAGAATGCCTTCAATATTAATTTTATTTTAATGCTAAAATCTTAAATTATATATACGTATCAAAGAATGCCTTCATTGTGGGGATCGTGATCCATATCTATATACGAAGCTATAAGCACCAGAGCAAGCATAAGCTATGGTAGCAGGGAAAAACCTACTTACGACTGTCAAATCCAAGCATGTTATTAAATTTTATAAACTTGAAAGTATAAGAGCTCATTTTTATTAAATTTTATAAACTTGAAGGTTAAAGGTGAAGTGAATTGGATTACATATAACAACATCATACTATAAAAATGTAAAAACGAAACAAATGTGAATAAAATGTTAACAAGGGATGTATGGCAAGTTCGGATTGGCAAATATATGTAAAAATGAAACAAATGTGAATAAAATGTTAGCAAGGGATGTATCGCAAGCTAAATATATGTTTATATATGTTTTTGAGTGGAAAATGTATGTTTAATAATGAAATTTAATATAGCTACGAGTGTGGATAATTAATTGTTTTTGTCAAAAGATTATTTATATGATAAAGAAAAATTATATATATATATATATATATATATATATA